>JAQGBQ010001061.1:0-13829 GCA_034698485.1 Vertagopus arboreus
GTATATGTACAAGGCATAACTATAGCGTATATACATTACCGAAAATAATGCTCTCTTTGCTGGGACAAATAATAAATAATTTCTTATTTATTAAAAGTACCCAAGTTTTTTTAAAAACTTTGTACTTTTATTCTCATTTCATTATGGCTTAGTTGGTTTACTTTTTTTTAAAATAAAAGAGGAATGGACACCTTAATTATAGAAAGTGACAGTCCTGTTACATTTCCGCATGGATAACGTGACCAAGAGTGACACTTTCTATCAGCTGCTTTTAATGAATCTCTTTCAGGAAAATAGATTACGTTTCTTCACGTTCTATCAATGTTATGTCTGTCTGTAGAGCCTTTCATCAACAAAACATCTATATACATATACTGCCAGACCGAGCGTTGGCATGTTATTTAGCGACATTATTTTGAAGTAGAACAAGAAGTGCAAATAATGAGGTGACGATAAGAGGTAGCAAATAGCTGTCAACTATTGAACCAAGTGTGGTTTGTGGTGTCATTGAGCTCACAATCAGTCAAAACAATAGCTCCGCGTATTCTAGAATCCACATAATATACATTTATAGAGAATACATTAAGCATAAACACTGATATGCATATAACTCAGCTACCTAGAAATGCTCTATAATACAGGGAGAAAAGTACTAGTTTCTCTAGTATTGCAAAGAAGAACAATAGTTTCAGAACTGTCGACTCAACGATTTTGATTTTATGGGCTGGCATGAGGGGTTTTAACAGGAGAGTAAAACCACAGATGACAGAATAATGCCAAGATCGCAATAATGTTTGACATTTGAGTCCCTAAACAAGGTAGGAGTGGCACGAACAACAACCTACAAATACCAGCAATGTTCTCTTTTCGTTGGAAAATAAGAATAGAGAAATGTTTATATTACATCATCATGACAGAATTTAATTGCCCTTATAACTTTTATTCTTTTTCCATGCCCATCTCTATTATTTTTTTTACAAACTCTTTAAGCTCCTACAAAATGTTTAACTTTCCAACTAAAACGGTTTTTGATTGTCACTCTGAAGAACTTTGGGACACTTAACACCTCTGGTTATTTTCATTGAAACAGTAACATGTTATCTATATGAAAATGAAAACAGTTAAATGAAACAAGAATAGCGACGTGTGTGTTTCTAATGTTGTCTATTTAACTTTTGACGCGATTCAACATACTGGACACTGATATTTGTTCCTAAAAAATATAAAAATTCCTAAATACAGTAATAGTATAAGTAATCTACTTAAAGCGAACACAATGACATTGCTAATCCTATTATACTTTTTTTTGTATTTCCACTTGGGTGATGGATGAGTTTGTTTTATTAAATCAGAATAATGAACAAGGTAAGTTTTGAAAAGTCTCTTTTCTTGTTTTAAACCCTGAAGTTTGTATTGGACATAGCTATAGACACGATATTCATTATACGAAGAAGTTTCATTTGAGCTGAATACTATTGATGTATCTATAGCGGATGTAAGTAGACATTTATTTTCTAAACATCGCCGTGAGTTGCATAGGGCACTTAAAAGAATTCGTCCACCGAGAAAAAGAAAGAGAGGGAATTAAATGAAGCAGACCCTGGTGAAGTGTCTCACTTCTCTCTCTTGTCATCCAAACCAAACCATCTCTAATCCAAAAGGAAATAAAATTTCATATCTTCTATGAATGATGAGACAGTTGAGAGCGCAAACAGAAGGAATAACTCCATTTTTATGGAACTTTCCCTCCTCACAATACCGTCGTAATCTTGAGGTACAACTCCCAAGGTGCATTTTACTCCTGACGTCTACACTTTACAAAACAATATTTACTGTACATATTTATCATTAAACTGAATCTCGCCCAGGGACAGAGAAAATAATACTTTACTCCACTTCCACCTTCTTCCCATTCTTCAACCAATTCTTCTGACAGCCTTCAAATTGGAAAAAAAATCAACCATGAATTCTCAGAAGCTCAAAAGTGACGGTATTTTAAACGATCTACCAAACCAACCCTTCCACACTGTATACCAATTTAAGTTGACCAACGACTTTTCAGTAATAGGACAGCATCAGACAGTGATTTTCGCATCATTGAACCGCTGTAAATGATGAGAGAACATTATAAATCGGCCGGGCTCATTCATTTTCGATTTGTCTACACTTTGGATTGCATTTATGCAGTCAATCATGACTTTTGAATGAAACTAGCTATTCATTTCTAGAAAAACCGTAGAGATTGAGTCTAGGTTAAAGGATTTGAATTCGTGTGGAGTCTTGCTAGTCAGGACATAGAGAGATGAGTTGAAAGTGTTGAATGGATGGATGGACAAGGAATAAATAATTGGGATAGAAGGGCTGCGCTCATTGTCAGTGAAACTTTGTTTTCTCCCTTATTTGCCACCTGAGTGGTTTGAGCCCGACTCTCAACTTTCTTTTGATCTTCCGTCACCAATTAGTGGGTTTCTGGTTTCTCAGCTCCGATTCGGCTACATCCTATATTTTCTGCATGTGCTTTGAATCCCCTACTTTGTAACAGGCGTGTCAAAACGTCTATGGCTTCGTTTCAGAACCTCAACTATATTATGTTCCTTCGTTTAGATGTTTACAAACTGTGCTGGGTCGATACTGGATTTCATAGGTATCGATGTTATAGGATATAATTGTCAGCTGAAACAGCAGCCATAGTTTACTTTACATTCAAACTGAAACACGTATGGCGAATTCACGAAATGCAGAGATGTTGATGATCGTGTATATTGATACATTTATATGTGATTCAGCAGTGCAAGAAAAACACGAAGAATTGCTATGTACAAGAGTTTTGGATATTGATGTCTTATCAAAGCTTTCCATTCCCCCAAGAAAGAACTATAAGTAGAATGAATGACTGAACTCAAAGTTCACTCTTGAACATTCTGGACAAATAAATGACTCCTGAAACTTACCACCTAATTGCTACTGCAGCGGACATTATACACCACCTTGAATGAGCATTTACCATTTCATAGAACGAGGAACCATAGCCGACTTAGAACCAAAATTGAATAGCGAAAAACAATTTCATTTTGCCAACAGAATTTCCTCGTAAAAGACCATAGGGGGTCCACAAAGTTTTATTACTTTTTCCTCGAGCCGACTGACTGACTTGTCTGTGACAAATACAGCGATTTTTAGGGTTATCCTCTCCTCACCCTTATAATAAAGTATTCAAGGAGCGTACTAATTTCAACCACCTGAATCTCAAAATTTATATCAGTTTATACCACATTGGTATAGAAACACAACCAATGCGCGCTGGCTACTACATACATTGCGATCCTGCATAAGTTTGCCGGTTTTAGTCTTATCAGGGGTGAAAGTTCATCTTTGCTATAAGAAAATGACCAACAGTGCTAGGTGGGAGAGCTGAGACGAACTTGCATCACACATCCTTTATGATTCTATACCAATGTGCAGTCCAAGGTATTAAATAATAAAACTATGACCCCAAGTAGATATGCAACGGCCCTGGTAAAGTTGGGCAGCTCATGTAGTTATTAGCTTATCTGTAATTGCAACAGCTGGATTTGAGTGCTTTCTTCGGTAAACTCTGTTCTCGCACTTAAAATTTTTAATGAGTCTCAACTTTTTTATTACACATTCCAGTCAACTAAGTATCAGCTATAGGCTAACCACTAGTTTTGACGTCTAGGCAATAAATTTAGTAAGTAAGCCTTGCTTTCACTTGGTGAACAAGCAGCAGTTTCTAAAGTATTTTATCACATCTCTCATTATTACTATATTTACAACCTTACATCTTAACCTGAGAAATATGCATGCAGTTTGGCCAAGCAATGAGTATGCAAATATTCCTTCTTTTACTGACACGACAGCTGTCAAAAAGCGTCCACTGTCCATATTCAATGTTTACCAAGATTGTCAGTCCATCATATAACAGGCCCAAAATTTTAAATACTAGGGAGGTCGATGCTCACGAACTGAAATTAAGGGGACGATTCGATCTTCCGGTATCATTCTAATTGAGACTTTCACCGTTAATGAAGGATCATTAAAGCACGGGGTGCTTTCTATGCAGGATATGACGGGAGAGTCAATATATACACACCGCACATAGAACGTTCAAGCAAACCATGCATAACTTATAACTTCCTTCAGCCTGCCTGATAAGGTTTGGTGGTTTGGATAGTAATACACACACAATAGCATAATATCTCACAAAGAGAAAAGGTAGGTAACCCTTGAATGAAACAATCAGGCTAAATTCTTGCCGTCTTCAGGTTTCTCTGTGAGTAGTAGTCTCGAGACAAGAATTAGTCTCAACATTTCTCCTACTAACTACTCGTATATCAATACAGCAAGCAGAGGCAGCAACAGGATCAGAAACCAAAACCACAAGGAAAGTATAGCTAGTAAAAGTCGATGAAATATTCATAAAAGAAAGGAGAAAATAGAAGAGATGTATTTTAGCATAAAGGAGACCTTAATTAGCCACGAATATGTTAAAGGTAAACCATATTTCCGCCTGGTTGAACAGTACGTGGCAATAGTTTTTGAAGTGAATAAATGAATATGAATGAGTGCTCAAGGCAAACTTCAATGCAGATGAGTTTTTCGACGACCCTGAGAATTAAGCCAAACTCGTACAACTCTTCCGTGGTACTCATCATCATCATCATCATCATCCTAGTCCGTCCTCCAAGTGGATATATTTATATGCATATGCCATACTGGAGTGATCTCTTCTCCCTGCTAAAAAGACTATCAAATAAAACTAAGACTACTCCAGCCTCAGTGCAACCAAACTACTTTGTTACACAAAACTCACTCACTCTATCAAGGGTCTGTGCTCGTGCCGAGGATGATAATGATGCAAATGATTCTATATTTAAGCCCATGGTCTCTAAAACAGATACCAGACAGTCAGACTCAGTACAGATATGCATCAACTCTTTTCCCTCTTTCTAAGCTTATTGTAATTCTTGTCCTGCCATAGAAGAAAGCTTCAGTCTTCTCTTTCGGCTAAGCCTGTTTTATTCACAAGTGTTTATCACTGACCATGAATTAAATGCACGGACAATCTACCAAGGCATGACAAAGCTATCTTCAGTTTAAAACATCATTATTCATTAATACTAGTTTGATGATCTAGTGGAACTGTTACCACTTCAGAGTACAACTTTATGAATACCAGAATACCCTTTCGATTTGTTATACATGTTGACCTACTATTCTCAAATTGTAAGTGACACTAAATTCAGAGCTAAAGTTTCAATCTAGCCGATTTATAGTTGTTCTTGCCGACCAAAAATGCAATTTTGATATTATGTAAGAAGACAGTGCAATGGAGGTTGTGGAATTTTAATTTAAACTGCATATTTATGATCTTTCGAGTTTAGAATAATTCCGAGCAGAGAGGAGGGCGAAAAGAAGGCTGGTTTAACAAAAGAAGTTTTAAATTGCATGGATCTTCTACAGCCTTCAATAATGAATAAAATGTCATCTCATGTGAAAGAGAAGAGAAAAGATGAGCGGGTTAAGGGTTTCCCTGAAAAATTAAAATATAAAATTAAATTTCGGAGGAAATTTGTGTCATCTAATCTCTTCCTTTGTAGGCAAAAGCTATAATTATAAAATCATAAAATATTTGAAATCCGAGTATTATTTAAGACTCGTCTGTAATCTGAGTCTCCCATAGTTCTATGCTCGTGATCCTCTAGACACGGAGACTCCCATCCATACAGAGTACCTACTTTTGCCCATAATTGTACACGACTCTTTTATGAAACCAAAAAGTCAGCCGTATTTTCCCAATCATTAGGATCAGCTTCCTTACAAGAAAGAGAACGGCCTTCTTGCATTTCCCATTAAAATTATAATTAATTTAGACTCGGAAAAGAAGTTTGCCTCTGAGAAATATGAGTCTACTTACAGCATGCATATGTATAAAGTAATGATACCCCGACTACTACTCAAAAGAAATATTCAAGGAAGCTACTGCTACTACGGCATTTCCTCAAGTTTTCTGAAGATCATTCCTTCCATATCCTGTGTCCTCTGGAACCGGATCGGATAGAAAGTTTTCTTGAGGCTAACTCAGCATATTTAATAGGAAACTATGAATAACTAATTAAAAAATGAGACAGGATGGGAAGAAAGATATTTTCCAAGAAGATGGAAATGAAGACTTTCTCCAAAGAAAGTAACCGTACAGGCTAAAGTGTTTGGCCAACACAGCATAAAAATACTCCTAGCCTCGAACAAGTATTGGGTTGGATAACTAATCTAAAGTATTGAACTTGTCCTAACTGAAGCATTATACCTCATCACATTATAGCCACATTATACTCAGAATACTTGAGCAAGATACTTCATATTCAATTTCTCTAAAGAGTTTTTAGTCTCTAGTCCCGTCATCTCAAATCTTGATACTTCAGCCCACCCAAAAGCTACCTCATCCTCAACAAGATGAGATACAAAAAGATGTTTGGAGTTGCCTATCTCTCTCCAGCCCTTTATCTACACGTAAAGAGACATGCCTCTAGATTTTGAGTTCCCGATATCTCCTCTGTGGACAGGGTATTAATCTCAGCTTTTGCTCACTTTATTGCTGAGTTTGCCATTCACTCTTTTCCAAGAGTAAAACTTTGCCAAAGTTAACTACACTGCGTAGGTTGGGCTGTAGAGAGTTTGCCTCTAATAGAGTACCTACTTTCATCAACCACACCACATCAAGGAGGTTTAGTTAAGCCAAAAGCTTGATAAAACTTGAGGCCATTTTTGCAAAATTTGCATAACTGGCTCCTCATCTACTTCCAAACTGACAGCTAATTATGTCCCATGTTTATTATTTGATGGGCTCCATCAGAACTCTCGGAAAGTTAATGGAAATTCATGGTTTCGCATAAATGTTGCTGTGTACGTTGTGGCTTACTCTTTCGATACTCACAAGAAGATACTGCAGAGATGAAGTACTGAAAACAGTCCCACTATCTCTATTGCACAATACATGTTATCGAACTGTGATTAACGAAAGGCTGAGCTGTTTGATTGAGACACTTGCACGAATTCATCTAATCCCACACAAATACAAATCTCACGGCACAAATATATTCCAATGTTATGCCATACCTAAAACTACAAATACCAACTTTCACTCAACAAAGATAAGCTGGCTTTGAACCTACTTGAAATGAATAACCACTTGAATAAAATAGCTCATCGTTTCAGTTTTACGACGCAAAAACAAAGATAGTAGTAAACGGTAATTAGAAAAATTAATAACTTATAAATACATATCAAGGTACGTGAGTCTTACGATTTGACTGCCCTATTACTTATCTAAATACCTCATTCCCCGGATAATATAATATACAAATGTATTGGTCCAAAGGAATTTCTCATGCGAGTTGAAATTTAGATGACCGAAAGTGTTTTATCCAGTACAAGAGATATAGGAATAATAATAATAGAATTGAATATAACTCTTACATGTAAATGACTCCAAGATTGAAATGAGCTCCATTGTGTTGAGGGTTTGCATGGATGGCTCTCAAAAAGGAATCTTCAGCCACTGTCATGTCTTCAGACAATGCTCCCAGGTTATTGTATGCACTCGCGTAGGTTGGCCACAGTCTAAAAGAGAAAGTACAACATAATAATTAGTGAATTCAATTCAATAACCCCTTGTCTCTCCTTCACTACTCATTTATTTCAAAATTTCACATCAACTCTCTCTCTCTCTCGCTTTCTATCATCCACTTGCTACTCTGTCTATGCGGTGTGCCATATCAGAACAGACCAAGTGTGAGCTTTCACCAAGAGTACAAAACCATCATACTGTTACTAGAGGCATTTCCAAGTAAGTAATCATCCTGCATTAATCCAACTGAAAATGTCTTCTTTAATCATCTCGAGGCAGAAGGATTCGCCTCTGTAAATCTGTCTCTTCTTCTACCTGCTTTTCTTCAATTCTATATTTACACTCTCATTTCAATAAGCACCTGAAACAAGCCCATTTAATGACAACAAGCATGAAAGAGAGGACAATATAGATTTAAGGAACTATTTTCACATCATTTCACTCGAGCGGAAGTATAAAGCTCTTAACAACCCCATTTTTCAGAGAAATCTATCAAAGTTGATTGCTAAAAGCTGTCACTACCGTTTCTCATCTAGAAGAGTTCTTCGTGCTTTACAGCTAAATGATCATTTCCTCTGAGAGAATAATGGCGTTATTCAATACGACTAGCTAATGGTATTACGCCTCTTTTATGAATTCACATATAAAGAATCCTCTCCCCGTCTTAATTTATCACGCCAATACCTAAACTTATATCAAACTTAATACCTCTACTCTCTTCCAATTTGCAGTATTACGACAAGATCCACCCGGATTTTTTCCCTATTGCTTTTCATTTTCAGGAAATTCATTATGATTTTCATTTCGTGTGTACAGGAGCACAACATAGTTTGTGTGTGTGTAGTAGGAAAGAAACAACTACAAAAGATACCTACAGCATATATATATAAAGGGGAAGTAACAATGAGGAAGTGACAATATCATTATGCCTTTGCTCTGAGCAATGAAACTAGAGACGAGGGTACAATTCCACAATCTTGTACAATGCCATCCGCATTATTATTTCCTTCGAGCTCTTGATTACGATTCCCCTGATTACTATCCTCAATCCACCTTCTCTAATAATTGACCCGAGCGTTTATTCAATTTACTAGCACCGCCAACGCAGCATTATGCTTTCTGTCACAAACTTAATCTATTTCCTCTGAGCCTATTAAACTCAACTACAATTTGTATTTTACTCGTCTATATCTTATAAATCTATGTAAAAGGTAGTCTAACTAAACGTTATATTACGTTATATAACGTTTATCAAATATCTCAATTGCTAAAATTCAACAAAGCTCTTGATATTTATGATCGATCTATCCATAGTTCAATTACCCTAAATCTTCCATTCGACCCAAAGGGTAAGAAATATCATTTTAGAGGATGCAATGAGGGGGCTGATTATATATTTTTTAGCTCTTTTTTATATACAAATTCAAGTAATAGTCAAGAAACTATTGTTGACTTGAAAATTTTATTCCATTTAAAATGCACAATACTTATACAACTTGAAAATTGAATTTCTAGAAAAATTTGCAATTTAAAGTCAAAACAATGTTTTTTTGCAAACAAAAACTTGGAACTCTGAAAAATGTACCAAGCCTCAGATTTTATCCTGGAGATTAAAAGGGGGGATTATACTATATTTTATGTGACAGTGCAAAAACCTCTTCTGCGGGAACAAACCGAGATCTTAGGGCAGTTGAATATCCTTACGAGATACTCCAATCATTATTATTTACTAAGAATAAAACCAACAAAGAAATTTAGAGGAACCTAAAAAAATCGAAGACTTGTTGTTGACGTTGACATCGAAAGTGTAATAGAAGGCTTTCTCTTTGTATGAAATCGTTAAAATAGTGTATATTGTATCAATGTAAAGCTGCAATGAAAAGTGATGTCGAAACTATGGAGAATTTTACAGACTATAGAGTCAACAGTATTTACAATCCAGGCCGAAGGACTCTTAATAACGATTAAATACAGAGGGGTTCCATGAAACTTGACGACAGGGTTTTTAGGTTAGAAAGTAGATACATGGGTGTTTTGTTTGCTCTGCATGCGAGCTAGGTATTTGAAGAGACAAAGACGAAGGTGAAATTAGTAGGAAGGGCAGGCAGGGGAATCGATTGACCCGAGAATAACAATGGATGAAAGAAAGAATTGAATAAAATATGCAGAGAAAGCTCACCTGATAGCAATTTTGTAGTGTTTCACAGCTGTCTCAATATCACCCAGGTCCTTTTGTAGATTAGCATAATTGTAATGAACTTTTGCATTCCGAGGGTTCTCTCTCACGCCCGACCTGCAGTTACACCAAATACAATACATATAGAAAAAATACAGACAAATGTTAAAATACCATTCACGCTTGACCGACTTTTTTTTGATCCACCCTCAACTCACAATCAGTCTTTCTAACAACATTCCTTCATCCTTGGAATTCTAAAATCCTAATGCTCTTCTATTTCTGGAACAACAGAGATCAATACAAACGGAATTTTATGTAGTCTAATAAACATGTAATAGATACTACAAACCTAAAAAAAGCATTAATTTTTATCCAACCTTTAAAACAGTTTAACACTTTTTTAATTTACAAATAAAATTAAAACATTTAATGCAATCATAGTAATTTAACGTCCCTTTTTGTTGAGTATCCAACGTGGGATTTGAAACAATCAATTGAAAATTGTAGAAAAACATAGACACGGCATCATAAATTCATTCATGATAGCTGTTTCTCACATAAGCCCCTTCAACAACTGGAATAGTATGGAAGAGAACGGTTAATCAGTTTCTAAAGTGGACATAAGTTTACAGGTTTCTAATCGTAAGTCAGAAACTGTTTGTGAAAATCGTCCATATTTATAAATAAATGACCGGTTGGGGTAGAACTAGAAGAAGGGTTCTATTCGATGAAATAATAATCAATGAAGGATTGACGGAGCGCAATGCAGTAAAGCAAACAGAAAGTTGGTGAAAATGTTTACATTTCTCGTTTCAGTCTTTTCCCTCAGCTATCTCCGTCCCTCAACACGTTCTTCCAAACTATGTACAAACACATGGAGGATTTTGAGTGTAAACCAATCAAGAGGATTTTTTCACTGACTGAGGTGAGTTGAAAATTTCATTAGTGGAGGTTTCATCGGTGCCATGAGAAATAATTGATCAGCACAGTTTGACCTGAATTGCACATAAAACCTCTCTATACACCGAATACTTCTTCCTCTCTCTTTCTCCACTCAACATTTTCCACGAAACCTACAACTTTCACATGCACTTCGTGTTTCTCAGGGCCGTATTGGATCCAAGCCAGTCTATCTTCATCAGCATCAGCTATATTCTTCCTAATAAAGCCTTCCATACTTTTCCCCTCTCCAATATCCACTCATGGTATTTAAACATCGAGATATTTTCTAGTATAGATAGATAAAAAATAGATGTGGACAGACTATAGCAAAAACAATGATTTGCATACTTAGATTCATTCTATAGGCATCAAACATCAAAAACGTGCTACAAAAATTTAATCGTTAAATTGAATAACATTGAACATATCACATTGTGAGATGCAAACAATAAGGAAGAGTTTGAAGGTATTCATGAACTACTATGCGAATTAAATAATGGATGAACAACACTTAAACCATTAATATTTGTTACCTACATACATGACATATGTAAAATAGCTTATTTCATTCATAGTCAGTTGCAAAAAAATTGCAAAAAACACAATGTACGGCTCTGTAAATTCTACTGCGGTATTATGTAGCTCTTGTATCGGCGGTTGGAAACCCTTAGGTCAACTATGAAGTACATACTTGGCTTACGGAGAATGTTTACCAGTCATACTTAAGTTTACATTTCCCTATGGAATTACTTTTCTGGTTGGACATTCTACTTGTGTCTGCTTCAAACTAGAGCCTACAACACCAAAGCTCACTACATGCATATCTAATGAGTTTACTGTGTGAGTGTGAATAGTTAAGGACATTCCTTTTAAATGATAGGACACACCCTCTTATGAATAAAGAATTGTGACAGCCCGAGACAAGTGTCTTGGATAGAACAGCCTTCCTACTTTTCTTCTTGCAAACAGATGTATGTAGTCATAGTTATTTAACACATTATACAATGTTGACATATCATTTCCGAGACAAATTTATAATGTCTTATTGAAAGACACAGGAAAATGCACATTTGCATAAAAAGTATTTCTAAAGACTAGATCAACACTCGGTCTTGTTAGTAAACATCAAATCTTGCTGAAATAATTACAGCTTACTACTATTCTAGCTTTATCAGATGAAAGTCCGTAGATTATGCAAACTAATGATGGCATTAACCAAGTCCCAGAGGCTATGGGCTTTTAAATTTCATTTTCGTTTCAGATTCTAACCATTTCAATACATTATATTATAACCAAGAGATAATAAAGTAAACGTTGACAGTGCTATTATAAAAAAGACCAAGTCCAATTCCGGCATTTGAATCTCATTGAGAGTAAGTACATTTCTTCGGATTTCTCTCTCCCCTTCTCTCCACCTTTCCATCTTCTAAATATAATATGTATTCAACTCTGAAGTGTAAATTTGATAAAGGTTTTCCAAGAGGGGTGAGGGATTGTCGATAAACAAACCGAAAACTGAATTTCCGACTTTGTATCTTTCAGAGTCGAAGAAGAATCCTATAAGTTTAGGCTACAAAAGCGTTAGACACGATATGTACCATAATGCTTATATTTAGTTGATCCAAAGTTTGTTTTCTTTGCTTCTCAATCTCAAACATGAAATATACAACGGTAGTTCTGACAGAATTCAAATCCATACGCATTGATGGGGAGGGGTAATATCAATCTTTACATGAGAGGCGTGTATGTATATAATACGGATGTCACAAAGAATTACCATATGTATAGAAATAAAAAAAAAAGTACAGGGGAAAGGGATGTACACAGATGAAATTCAAAGTCAAAACCAAGAAAGGAACAAATAAAACATACGGAGTGGATAAGAGCTATTCGAATGAATGAACATGAGAATAATAATAAGATGGCTATGAAGTAAGAAAACAGATGGACTTTGTCCGACTTACTCGAAGAGACTAGCTCGAGATTTCCACACGAAATTCCGGTCCCAGGTTTTGAGGCTGAAGCTCATTAACATAAGGCATAGGGAGAGAAGCACCAGGAACTTTCTACTTCGTAAAAGTCTCCTCTTCATACAGTCGATCCCATGGGCGGTTAAAATGCAAACACCAACGCTAGAATGTCACACAAAAAATACATCAAGACGAGCACTCGAGTTTCATCATACGATATCCAAGAATAGTATCAAAATCAATATTCCGTCAATAATGCATACATATGGAATGGAAAGATGGATGGAGGAATCGTTCCCTTCTCTTGGTGAATATTGTATAATGTGTAAAAGACAGACAGATAGACAAACGAATAGATGGACACAAAAACTTTCTCTAAAGGCCAGGACACCAGACACCAAATAGACACCACTTATTTTCTCTATCTTTCAAATATATATATATATTAAAAAAAACACGCTTTATGCATTCAAAATTTCAAGTCACAATAACTTTACTACTACCTATTCACTCCCACCGATTGGATAGATAGGATTCAACAGAAGCTTAGTCCCATAAGCATTCAGCTTTCTTTATACATGTTATGAAGCCTAGCTTTTGTAAAGAGAATAGCGGTGGTAGGCGAATTTACAATGTAAAAACGTGAGAAAAGACACCCATGACAGAAGTATGATTTTGTTTGTCTATACATGTGTGCTTGACAGTTTATGAGAGTTTGAGAATTCAAGGTTAATTTGTATTAGCTGGTAACTCTAATCTAATTCTTTTTATGCATTTTCTTCTTTTTTTAAAAGGTAATCGCCAGAAAAGGGGGAATTTACTGCTTCCATAATACTCAACTAGGTTTGTTGCAGCCCAAGCACAAGTATTAAATTTGCATTTGATTGACACTCACGAAACTCAAGAGTTATCAATATCTAGAGCTTCTCGAGCATGATGTGTGTATGAAAAAGGGAGAATGTTTCTTAGTCTATAAGGAAAACTGTGTAAGAGAAAGCAGGAGATAAAGTGCTGGATGCAAGGCGGTTGTATTTCACAGAGTCTAAAGTAGAACGGTATAATATCTGTAAAATAGAGGAAGGCTTGAGGAAGG
>JAQGBQ010001062.1:0-13827 GCA_034698485.1 Vertagopus arboreus
CAAGCGGGAAACTGCCCATCTATGGGACTGCGGTCAGACTCTACTGCTGGAAGAAGTAGAGTTGGTAGTCAGACTATACTTGTACTGACAATGGATAGATGATAAGAGTTTACTATCACTTCCTTCGGCCCTCAAGAAGCTAAAATAACTCATTTTTCTTTTCAATATCATATGAGTACAAAAATTCCAGAACTCAGGAGCATGTGTTACCGTACAGTACGTAATAGAATAGAATGTTTAAAATATTTTGGAAATTTTTAATACATCAATTAGATCATAAGAAATTAATTATCTAATTGTTGACTTTACACCCTTGTTCTCCCATAAAACATGACCAAAATCTGTATGTGCATTTTTTGTACTTTGTAAAAACAGTTTTTGAATTTGAATTTTTAGTTCTGACAGAAATATATCAGTTTTTTAAACTATGAAGTAAGGTCAAAGCTAGTGATTTAAAGTTTTAACCCCTTTCTATGTGTTGATATGTTCATAATCAACAATAATATTTCGGCTGTCAACAAGTATTTACTCAAAATGTTCACACAAGTCTTTCAACACTTTTTATTCACCCAAACATCAAAAACATAATAATGCATAATGTTTACTCTTCTGCTAGTATATTTGCTTGTGGCTTGTGGTGTGGCCAAACCCATCATCTCATTTCTTCACTTCTATCCGACTCTTAAGACCAAAAGGAAATAAATGAGAGATGGAATGCCAGAGACGAAAGTAAAAAAAAAGTGCCAAAATTGCCAAAAACCAACATAAACATAACATATCAATACCAAATACACTCCAAGTTCCATCAACCAACAACCAAAACCCAACATCATCATCATCATCATAAAGAAACCCTGGGAATAACAATGATACGAAATACACACACAAAAATATAATATCTTTACTTGTGATGATATGAAATAATATACAACCACCAAACCAACAATCGCCATCGGGTTATTTTATGGCATTCTCATTATGTTATAGTTATTACTTTTATGAAGAAAAAAAGCTTTGTTTGTTTGATGGCTTCTTCTTCTTCTCTTGTAGTTGATGTAACGTTACATGTTGGTCAGCTAGGAAACTATGAACTTAGAATTCAGGGCTAATAACCGGACTGTGTCCACCACCACCACCGCCAATAAACCAAAATCTACTAAAGGAATCAAGAGAATAGAAAAACACATAAAGACTTAATGCAAACACTTGAGCAAGAGATGATGGCTCCCTAAGTGTTATTTAAGTGGATGATATTGATGTCCAGAAAGGAAGAAATATTGCTTATTTTCTCAAAGCAGTAATAAACAATATCGACTTTTCTACTTAAATTGCTCAATCAAATCACAGAGTCATTTGGCTGCTCACTCTCTAGTCTAGTGTCAAGTCTCAAGTTTTTCCACAAATAAAATGTCCAGTTTTCTGGATAATTGTTTTTAGTTTAATTTGTTGTGCATATGTTGTGCATTTTAGAATATTTTAAAAATAGAGAATAGAGCTGCCTATAAAAATGTGAAAGGCCACCGTGATAAAAATCGTGTTAAGAAGCATTAGCAAAAAAGGCAATCGTGATCTAAGCTTCGATATGTCGAAAAATCTAAAATCGAGATTAACCTCATTTCATTGAAAGATCCTAATAATACAAAATACCGACAAGAAATATCTCTAATCATGATCAATGATCTCAATGATCATCACTCAAGCTCCAATTTCACACCTTAATACCTTCTCTATCGTCCAATCTCATTTTTTCAAATCTTTTAAATCCCTGTCCCTTACACAAGAATTGGTCCTACTCAATCCGTATCAATTGGAGTCAAATTTGTCTCATAAAATCTGTAAACTACCAACATACAAAGTAAACTTGGAGACAAACAGATCAGTTCGCAGTCCACAAGACATTTTCTTTGCCACCGTCTAAATCTCAACAATAGACCAAAAGATCATCAGCCAGGGCTAACAAAGAACTAAAAGCTTAAGAAATTGGAAGAAATCTTATCGGCATCTGTTCCTTGCAAGCCTCGTTTGGCTGCTGCTGCTACCCATACTGTCATTATTATATTATGTTATTATCATAACTACCAAACCTTCATCATCATAAATACAATCAACAATTTGGAGTCCACACATTGCAGCTGTTTCCAACATCCAAGAATCCAATAAGGAAGGCACGTTTCATGAAATCCATTGAATACGAATTTCACAAAAATCCCATTTACCTATAAAAGATTTAAGACCCAATTTCTAAATCCCAAAATCCAATCCACTACCTTAAAGCTATCGCTATCAGCTTTATAACCTGATACATAAGACCTTTAAACTTACTTGGGACAATCAATATTCGACTGAACTCAAGTAAGAAATCGGTCTTGTTGTGTTGTAGTTAAGTAAGTAATAGATAGGCTGGAATACCTCTTGTACTTAAACACAATTACTTGGGTGAGTGAGAAGGGCAATTTGTCCATTTGGTGAATAGCCTGGTGGGTTAAATGAATTGGCCATTAGGCTGAATGAACAATTGTTGTATTGTCCCATTGTTATCTCCTCCATTGGATCTATTCATTCCGGATCTATTGGTGGAAAATACACCCTGAAATTTGTCTCCTTTGAAACTTATTTATATTCCTCTCTCTCTACTAGAAGAGATCAATTCATGTGTCACTTTGAGACTAGCTTACTACTTGATACAGTTGTTTTCTCTCTATATGTATTTAGTAGTGGCAATATCCCTATTGCAATTCAACACGAGGCCGACACTTTCCTCAAAAGTCTCACAGTGTCTTTGTATTTATCTTTGGTCTTTTTCTCTGCTAAAGTAAGCAGGTATGGATTTCCGATTTAGTTAGCAAAAAAAATACACATACATATTATTATGCTCAACATTTAACCCCTTTCTTTCATCAGACTCTGTAAATCTACCCGGGGAATTAAGTACCACTGCTAGCACTGACAGAAGAAGCAGATCGAAATATGGCTAACCTATACAAGCATAACAAATTTTAACATTAAACCTGTCATTAGGTTTTAAAACTTTACCGACAATATTCCCTGCAACTCGATATCCAAAGATAGTAAAATTAAAATTAAGTATCTGTTGAATACCCCATGGTACTCTAAAAGTTTCTACTCTTTGCAAACATGAGCAGAAATATTATCAGAAATGAGCTGATTTTTCAATCCAATTTCCAATAACTCCTCGATCCTATTTTTAGTCGTCTACGTGTTTTCCCTCAACTTTGGATCATCTTTCCAATAAGAAGCATCTTCTATGTGTAGTAGAACCCAGTTTCTGGATAAATTGAAAGCTCTCTCTGAAGAACATTTAACATTTCCAGGATTGGTTTGGCATTGAAGTGAATTGTGCTTGGTATGGAGTATGGATTTCACTTAGAAAAAAATTCCATATATCAGCAGAAAAGACAATAATTCAGGGGGCTCTTTGAAGAAGAAAAAAAAGTCTATATAAAAATTTCAGGCTTCATTGGACTCACAATTCACAAGAGTAACGAATTCCATTCCAGCAAACCAAGGGAATTTCTTCTTCTAGTAAAAGCAGAAAAAGAACCTTACCGGGTTGCCTCCTAAAAATCCTAATGCCCGTATATATTGTATTAATGTATGGCGACAGACGATATATGCTAGTAGGAGAAGAAGGGTACATTTTTTTAGTTTGTCTTCGTTTCAAGATTCTGCTCATTTTTGCCCGTTTTTCTCTGTCGGCTTCAGCCGCCTTTCATAAAATACGAAATCTTGTATAAACCCTAGTTGATGGTAGTTGAAATGTATAAAGTGTATGAAATGTAACAATGTCTTGTGCTACATATGCGTGTATGAAAGAGTGAAAAAACCCACAATTTGTCAGTAGAAATGGACAAAAGAGTCCTGGAGAATTTATTTCCTATTCAAAGTGACTCTTTCCATAAGAACAGAGAGCTAGAACTTTTTTAAACACTTACTTACAGCGAAAAACGTGGAAAATACTAGTGGAGATATTCAACTTCCAAACTTAATAGCAAAAGTCAGCCTTATCTTTGGTTACTACTACCGCAGAGACTTCTTCGTCTTTGTCTACAATAATAACTAACGGTGGAAAGTACTATAGGAGATAGCTTACTTATACTTATATGGTATATACGTAGACACTGACCAGTTCTGGAAGACTGAATTTCAATTCTTCTGCGAATATTATATAAGAAGGAATTACGTAAGAGTACTATTTTTGGCCAGTTTTAGAAATAGTTTTAGTTTTAGAACAAAAACGGACATACGCAATTCCCAAATGGTGCCATTTTTATTCTTCTAGGATTCATAAAGCCTTCACGGTCTGAACGTGACCGACTTCGAGGAGAGATAGAAAAAATATTATTATTTTTTTGTGGCTCTTCTGACTTACGAGAGTCCGATTTAGGTTGGAAACATTATATACAAACGTCTGATTCAAAACGTCCATGCAGTAATTCATCTATTTTATCATTATGCACTGGGATTCTAATTCAAGTTAAAATTTAAAAATAAGTTCAAATTCGTACACATTTCACGAACAAAGTTGCGTATGATGTAAGTAAGTTTTGAATTGTGAATGAAAGGAGTTCATTTAATATCAATCGAGACATGCAAACTTTAATGTAAACTAATTGTAAATATTTAGCTTCCAGAAATCACTAAAGCTTTGTAGCAAACATGAACTCTCAATTCAATCAGAAAATTCTACACTACTTACTTATCGATTCAATATTTGTTGCACACAAAAACAAGAGACCCTTTGAAAGTTGAAACTAATACTTTTATTATTTATTACAAGCCCTTAGGACTGTATTTAAAATCCTTTATTATTTTTTTTACTTTCTTCCTTCCTCTACCCAGCCCGTAGGGTTCGACCAGGTTCTTTAAGGAATTCCAATAAGGAAAATAAAAAAGGGTTCGATTTCACTAAAGACACTAAAGTACAAATGGGCAAACCCCTTGATTTCTGATCAATCTAATCTTATTTCCAGAGGTCCCAGAGATTCCAGACTTGGCTCATCACAGTAAAAAGCAACATGAAACTACTACTAGAAAAAGGAGAGCATCGTCAGATAACAATGTAAAATTCAAAATCGTAAATTCAACACACATATAAGGAAGCCAATATATTTAGGGATATACAACTAAAACATTGTTTGTGTAGACATAAACTACGTCTTTGGTAAATGGTAAAGTAAGGAAGCATTTTGTGTACTTCTGGAGGGCAGTTAACCTTCGTATGTTTTACTTTCGGCAAGTTTACGACAAGACTGCAAGAGCTTTTTTTCTATTATACAACAAGAACAAGGCACTTTTTAACCATTTTAACAAACATTGGTCTACACTACCTTAAAATAGGCTGAAAAGAAAACATGCTCCTAAATTAACTGTGTGTCTACATTCTACATACAAAGTAGATTTTAGACTCCGTAGGTAATCTAAAATATAAACCAAATTAGCCAAAGTTGTTTGTTTTAAGTCAGAACTCTTTGTTCTGAAACCTCTTTTTGCTTTCACCTGTACAAAACTCTGAACTTTCAAGCCTTAAAAACAAATTTATTTTGTGAATGTGATAATTGTAAATATTTATATATGTATCTCTGCACAATATGATTCAGACATTATTTTAAAAATTATTATTCGAATTATAACTTGTTTCAATAATTTCCAACTATCTTCCAATTAATTAGTGCCTATAGTCAATCACAATCCCTTACAATTCTAAACCAGTCTAGGATGATTTTAAGGAAGCCTTTAGAGTTTTTTTTTCTTCAACCCATTGTTAAAAAAGACTCGCCTATCAAACTATAATACTTATAAAAGTAAAACTTGTCTACTTTACCAATGAACCTTCTTCTTTTTCCTTAATGGACAAACTTTGAATTCGAACCTGACTAAAGAAGAAGTCATAGGAGTTGTATAAGCTATAATATTATCATATTCTTCTTCTCTTGTGAGAAGTCCTCATGTTTAAAAGTCTCAGTCAGGTTTTTGGCCTTACTGCTTCTAAGATCGTCTTGTGTCTTGGGTTTTGGACCGACACAATAGAATAGATACCTGGGTAGCTATTTTATACACTCTCTGAAGAGATGAGACTCTTTTTACTTTGTATTATTATACAGGAGGCCCAAATAAGAAGAAAGATCTCGAGCTTGTCTCTTCCAGACTTAACCTTATTATCATTATATAAAAATTCACATTCCTTACGACGCCTAGCCTCCTTTAAACTCCTTTTATATCTGTGTATTACATGTTTATAACTGGAGAGATGATGATAAAGTATTATTATTGTTACAGAATAGAGTATAAGGTAGAAGAAGAAGTTGCCAACTTGGCCTTTCAGCATTGCTTTTCGTTGGTTTTAGATTTCTGGGTTCGTGTGGTCCTGGTCTGGTCCTACGGGTCCAAATACAATGTGCAAGAAGACAACTAAACCGACTCGCTTTCTTAACGCTTTAAAAATTCAGGAATCCCTGATGAGAATTTCACTTCTTTAGAAATACAAGAACCACACAACCGTCAGAACTCCAGCAGAATTCTAGGTAGAAAGAATTTCCAAAACTTGGCCAAAATCCTTGCTCAAAAACTCTTAGAATTGGTGTGGTTTAGTTTAACAACTCTTTCTAAGTAAAAATTATTGTAGCAAACTTTTCAAGGAGGTCATGAGGTCAGCTTTTGATAAACTATTTTATAGAATCAAGTTTTTTTGTAAATGTTGCTGTTTTTTATATTTAATTCATTTTGGAATGTATATATTTCCAAAAAATATGCTTTACAATTCGTTTTAAATTAATTCCAGAGAGTTGCATGCAGCAATTTGTATACACATTTTTATTCTAAATTCAAAATGAGAATGCGTAGATCATTGATTCAAATACATACGACTATCCTGGTCATTTCACAGACAAAGAGATATTCCACAGATAAAACCACCCATATCAATTTAGTTCCAAACTTCTGAATCCATGTCCAACACATGAATTAAATAATTGTCCACGAAGCATGAACTAAATTCATAAAAAGCCCAAACAAGAGTGAGCAGATCTCTATTCTATGTATTGTTCCCTAATAATTCTTCAATAATACCTATTATATATAAATCCGTCAAATCTCACATCCCTCGTCTCCTTCGCCTGCAATATGTTTCATTTCGCTTGAAAATGTTTAAAACTTGTGAAAATTTAAACCTCAGAACATTTAGTCGTTCCAGCAGCAGCTCGAAGGCAGGTTTAGGGAATAATTTATCCTAAAAAGAAGCCGACCCTGCTGATGAATCGGCACGAAACCGAAACCAAGAAGGAAACTGTTGGAAGTTGACGGAACAAAAGGCAAAAACCACATTCAACATATTTAGTCAGAATATCTCGAATGTTGTTGGAATATACCATGAAATCCTTGGAGGATATCATACCAAAGCATATAGACGAACCACATCATCATGATCCTTAGGTTACATTATATTCTGAAGAAAGGTTGAAACATTCTGGAACATGTGACATGACACGACAAGCCTCGTCTCATCATCCTCGGATAATGGATGACTTGGTCCAAAACACTCAAGTAATTTTACTTCTCACAGGGAGACAATATGGCACACAGAGGAAACCTCATGCCTCATCATTCTACACTAACTACAAAATATGGAATATACTGTCGTAACATAAGCTCCGAAATAGTTTATAGTTTCGTTTACTGTGTGCAAGAACATTTACTAATTTCTTCTCCGGCCTTTAAAATCAGAAAGTCACAAATCGTATTCACCCTCTGTAACCTTATGTCCGGAAACTCACTGACTATAACTGACTGATAATGGCAATTCCAAGAGTAGCTAACTTGCCTTCAGGCTCTGCTTGGATATATATAAATCGATGCACCGATTTTAAATACAAATTGTCACATGTTTATGTCCCATGAAAGAATGCGAGTAAAAAAAATGTTCATTCAAACAAAAAATCAAATATAATTTCGAAATTACTTCCAAGAAGTTGACGCACACAAGAAGTTTGGACATATTATTTTCGGAAATTCATTTGCAGATTTCAATTGGACATAGTACATTTTGTAGAATACCGAAGGGACATATAAACAGAGTTCAGTAAAATAAACATTGAGATGAATCCCCCCTCTTGATTTTCATGTTTTCTAAATCTTGGTCGGTGCCCCCAAGAGAAGTAAAAGTGGCAAGTCTCATTTGTTCTTCTAGAGAGAAAACATGAACTGTCTGTTACTTGTTAGTATTTCTACTATTCCACGATTCCGGTATTCTTTCTTATAAAAAGAATGAAGAAGGGGACATGTACTATAATATAAGGAGAGTATAAGTGTGGATTGTAGATTCTTCTTCGGAAGAGGAACAAACAAATATTTCAGATGGGATCGGAAGAAATTCCTGGGATAACTACAGACACTTCATTAATCCATGCGGGTTATATATGGATCCAGGAGGGTGGTTAACAAGTACCGAGGAATTTCCTCCTTCAAAACATCCTCAACATGTGTCTTACAAGGAAACCTTTCTATTGACAACATTCATTTTTATAAACAATGGTGGAATGAAAATGAGATTTTAAAACTTATCGAAGTCATTAGATAGACGATACGCTAAGTTAAGTAGTGCTGAAATCATTTTTAAACAAGAATAAATTAGAGTTATAAGAACTCACTTTTTTTTAATTATAACCGTGTTAAATATTTTTTAAATCAAACGATTCATATTTTTTTTTTTAAATAACAAGAGATTTTTGAGACAGAATTTTGTAAACTTTTTATTTGAATTTGATTGTAGTATTTTCTAAATCTAAATTTCTACTTAAATTTATCTACTAAATTTATCTACTAATTTATAATACGACGGTGATTCTTTGTGTATGTATTATATGCAAATAGACATAAAGCTATACTATCCGAAAAGGTTCCCTTGTCACACACAATTGTCTAGATCCTCTAGACTCGGATTTAAGAATTCATGGAGTAAATATTGAGAAAGTAGATTGAGTTCAATAGATACTTCACCCCCGGGACTCATTCTTCCCAACATTTCAACATCTCCTCTAAACCCAGCCGGATAAACGAACATGAGATCATCATCATGATCATCATCTTCTGAAAAAGACGAGATGCTATTTCTGAAAAACCTCACCTTACATTTATCCATATGATCCATATTCCCTAAACTAGGTATATAGGAAACAAATAGTCATAATGTTCAAATGCATAAAGACTCAGCAAGTTGAGAATAGAGAATGGCTTATTCGTATTCCTTTAAACTTTAGAACAATAAGGCGGAGTTTTAAATTATTTCAAAATCACAGACGGTTTCCAGTTTCAGTTTCAAATTCAAAGCAGTTAAGGACTTTTTGGGACTTGAGAAACGACACGCTACACGCTCTGTTTCACAATCTCCAACAATGTTTACCTACATTTTAAAAACATAGTCAATTCTTAAAACTGTAAACAATTGACGGATGTTGGGTTTTAACAATCAAAGATTTTAAAACTTTTCTTTTTAAATTACAAAAAAAACTTTTACTAAAAAACAAGTTGAGATTTATTTATAATTAATTATCCTAAGATATTTAAAACAAGATCGTACAAACTGCTTTATGCCCTTTTTAAGACGTCACCTTACAGTCGTCCATCTGTTAAGCAGACATTAATTTAAATAATGTAAAAAAAATGAGAGTTTTATCCCATCAGATTCTCTCGACTGTCCGCTTCTATCCACATTATAATATCTCTGACCGAATTGTATTCCAACCTGTCACTTTTTGGCTCACGTAATGCCATAAACTAAAAGATAATCTATTTGGCTTGGCATATTATGAAAAGGAATCTCTCAGAGTTCAAAAGTGCGAATAAACATCCACTAAAATTCATATCCGTATTAAATAAAAACCTACTAGACTTTCTTTTATGGAATTGGTGACTAGAAAAAAGAGTTAAAGAAATGATGATAGAATAGTCCAAGTTTCTTTACTATATAGAAGGATACAATATATAAATTATGCAATATATATCCTCGTGAAGAGAACCATGATATGATATTCAATTCCAGTTCTTTTAAGCTCTGAAAGGAGGTAAACGAAGCATGGAGAATTTGAGATCCGAAACTGGAATGCATTATGAAATCCTTGGCTCCTTTTTTTCTAAAAAATGAAAAGGTTTTCTCTCTCTGACATGGAATTTGAATAAAAATGGAAGAACAAGTCCTTCAGCCTATTCTCTACCACGACTAGAACATTTTATTTGCATAGAAGAAAAAAAATACGGAAAAATCAACTTAAATGTGTTACGGGACACTGGTTATTATTATCGTTTTATGGCAACACAGATCCTAACTTTAACTTCTTCAGGTCTTACTCGAGGTAACGATTAAAGAGATAAATAAAATACTTTGGTTATTTTTTGCAATATTATAGGTTAAAACAAACAAATTAATTCAAATTAAGTTATGATGAGATTCAATCTATAGGTAGAAGGTAAATAAAATTATTACAAACCACATTTCGTGCTAATGACTGCAAAACTGCAAAAACATTGTAACGATATAAAAATGCATAAATTCATCCAGAAATAAAAAACATGAAAACAAAAACATTTACTTTCCAAAACCCATAGTGCCCGTAGCATAAAAGCACAATATGGTAACAAGCAGGTATTAAAAATGAGAATTGGTGAAAAGATGCAAGCCAGAACGGTGATACTCTTCTATCCACAAAACCTACCTAGTGCAATATTATATGCAAAGATTCATAATAATTCATCTCTTAAAAACTCTAATTAATAGCTCTCCCTAAAAAGCAATCAAAATATTCAGGATTCAAACTGAACCGTATATATAGAAAGCCCCGGGCATTTATTTCGTCTTTAAGGCTACAGCTACTTTTAATTCCGAAGTGGTGAATGCCTATTCACCAGTTCACTACTCCCATTCATTGACATTCTTAATAAGTGAACCTCTCTGGGAAAAAATGATGGGAAAAATCCTCTAAAGGTAGAAAGAAGCTCCAGCTTCGAAGAAGAAGAGTAGGAAGAAAAAAAGAGATGAAACTCATGAGATGATGATGAAGATGAGAAGTGGATCCTTATAATAGTTCGATACGACGAACAAGCCTTGTCGGTGGTGGTATTTCATATTGAGGGGACTGGTGACTGGTGGAAAAAATATTTGAAGAACACTATGGGAACATTCCATAGAGTCTTTACAAATTATGAATCTGTTCGGGGTGCCTGGACTATTACATTTCTTATATTATGTCAATACCACCGAGAAGAAAACCTATTGACTATACATTGCCTAAACATCTTCTTATAAAAAATCTTATATTAAGAAACTTATAATTCTTATACACACAGGCACTTCAAGCTGTTTCAGAATTTAGAATGCTGCTGTCTCATCCTCTCAAAAAATTCCTGACGAATATCCTCCATTTTTAATATCTTATGTCAAATTTCCACCAGCAGTTCGGCACTTGGCTTGTCTACTTCATAAAAACATAAAATCAATATCTTCTTCTCCATGTCATTTCTAATTTCAATAAACTTGAAGCTGTAAAAAAATATTTGGTGTACACAAAATCTTTTCTTACATCATAATTGTCATGAAACTTTTTTTTCTTCTTAAGTTTCGGATTTTTGTGAAATTATTCGATTAAACTCCAAAATTCAGAAATATGGAGATGTTATAGGTTTTTCAGGAGCTACGTAGCTTTCATTAAATCGAGCGAAGAAATTGCAAGGTAGACAAAAAACGAGATTTTAAATTATTTAAATTAAACATTGTCAAATATAAAACGTTCAATACATTTCTCAATTTCATGCGAATTCGACATAAATTGCAAAAATTGTTGAAACATCGACAGTTGGATTGTCTCGAGAAAGTGACATGCATGCCCAATAATGCCCACTGCGACATGGCCAATCTGTCATCCTGCAGTGCTGCTGCTTTATTTCCTCGACAATAAAGAAGGCTTCAAGGTGCATCAAACTCCATTGGCTGTTCTTCGGAGGTCCCGAAGGACCGAAGAAGATGATCCATGTATCCTACACAGCATTTACTTAAAGTAAGCAAACTAGTATATCATCTACTATCTCGTTCTGGAAAGTATACTTGGAAACAGCTGGATTTACACGAACAAGTCCCCTCAGATAGTTCTTCCAAAAAGCATGGAATCTCGTTTGTATTTCAAGTGACAACTCTGTCAATAGTCTTCGACTTGTCTCTCTTATTCTTAAAAAGCCTTCGAGTCTAAATTCTAGTTGACAAACCCCCTCTGTCTCATCTCAACATTTTAAACTTTCTTATATCAGTATCCAGCTTTGCTCTAAATTTCACTTGTAGACTTCCACAGAATCCAGAGTTGTACTGGATGATCCAGGTATCTTCGGGTAGGACAACATCACTATCGTCACCATCAACTTCAGTCAGGATGATGTATTTTCCTATTTTTTGTCTCCTCTATATGTGCAACACGCCCTAGTCCTGTTTCCTTAGAAAAACACAACCCTTCCCACTCCATTAGTTATATCATCTGCTGGCTATAGATCTCTAGCTTCAGTTCTCATCATGATTTCCTTTCTTGCGAAAGAAGGACAAGTGACAAAAACTGAAATCCTGATCCTTTCTGATCATCTTTCAGTTTAACTGCTCCCTTTTTCACATGGAATTTAAACGAGATGCAAGCAGATCTTGGAAATTTTAACAACGAACAAAACGAGAATACTTTGCATAACGGCCTGTCTAAATTTATATATCTTTTAGGGAGGTGTCACAGGGGAATACGCTTCATTAGCTGCAGGACAGGAGGATCTTAATTTTAATTTATTTTAAGTACACTATGCATTCTGAAAACTTGTTAATTATTCATGAAAAATTACAAAAATACTATTTATTTTTTAATGACGCTATTTACTGTAGTTGCAATAATCTTGGGCTAAAATTAATGACAAGTCACAAGAATACTGTTAATTTTATAAAAATGCATTATTATAAACAAGTGCATATTGCTAACAGTTAGCATTAAAAAAAATAATTAATGATGTTTAATAAGAATTCAACAGTGAATTTATTTTACTTTATCAGCACAAACCAATTTTAATTTGTAATTTTTTTTAAGGCAAAGTCAAACTTTGCTATATAATTCTTTAGCATATTTTAATTATTTCCAACAAATAGATCTCGGGTTCTCCAAAGTTTTTTTGGAAGGAATTTTGTCGAAATGCTAACTTATCCTAACCTAAATTGTGTCGAATCATATCAATCAAATGGAAACACTTTGAATAAAATATTTGAAACTATTTAATCAATCAAACTAACTGATCTCTAGTGAATAATAATCCCACCACAACTACACAATAGACATTTGCCATCAACAAAATCAAGCAAATTGAAAAGGATTTCTTGCTAAATATCTCCCAGTATATATATTTTGAAGCTCATCCTCATATTGAATTGGGAATTAATAATAAAGGAAGATGTACACATCGCGGTTTCTCAACCCCAGAGAATTATTCAATGTCCTATGCCTATCATCCATCCTCCCCAGGATTCATTCTTTAGATAACGAATTTTGATTGTGCACAAGTTGCTGTGTTGAAGAAGAGTGTGAGTGGATCGAATCAAATCATTCAGCAATCTGCAACCCTCTTCTCTAGTGCCACCACCAAAACCAAGCTAACCAATTCAACATCGAAATTACTTTCCTTCACTACTTTCCAGTCTGTAAATGGTAGACAGTTGCAATAGTAATTTCAGTCCAGACTACTACAGTGCAGTGCAAAAACATAGCCCAACTGGAACTTACTTTTCGTACTACTTTCTCTCTCCGA
>JAQGBQ010001063.1:0-13794 GCA_034698485.1 Vertagopus arboreus
CAGTTGTAACTTCGTAAGATAAAATAATATATATTGTGCCATTTGGGAGCCTAGAGCTACTGAAGGATGACCTAGATCGGTGAAATTCCAATCAAACATTTAACGAGGTTTGAGAGAACAGAAATCACATCATAGCCCTTCACATGTGTCTTTTACATTCACATCAGTATATTCTATTATCTATTATTTACATACCTAGGTTAATTTAGAGTATAGATTAGACTACCCATTATTATAATACTATCTATAACCACGATGATTGTAAAGGGCCAGGCCATATCAATGAGATCAATAAACACTTACCAATAATAATAAAAGAGCCACACATTCTAACATGTTAACATCCGTTCGGATTATGTTACAGTACACTTCCTCGGAGGAATAGTATATACGCAAGTACCGGACTAGGGTTAGTTGAGGCTTGATAGTATGACTAACACACCGGAAATGCCTCTAACACGAGAGAACATGATTTCAATGATAAATTAGATAAAGACCAACAATATTATCTTAATGGTATGAACTTTCGAGCATTAAAACGAAACCTCATAACTACTCTTGTCCTCTTTAAAAGTAACAAAATTAAATCTGTTCGTGTATTTATAAAAAAGCATTTAAGGATTGTAAACATAAATACACGCTTAGCATCCTTAAACAAGTCAGACTACTTTTCAGTACAATTTCCCCTAAGGAATAATACATAATCGCAAAGTAATGGGCTAAGCTTAATTGGATTAAGGCTTGATAATGTAGCCAACACTTCAGAAGGAAACTCGTTTAAAACACGGGTTACAAGAATTTGATTTCTAAAATAATTCCGAAAGGGGCGGGTGACATTATTTTCTTGGTATGAAACTTTTGGGCATGCAAAGGGAATCCGTATTACTTCGTCCGTCCTGAATAACTCTGAATAAAACCAAGAAGTGTTGGAAAGAAGATTGAGTGGCTGGCTATTAGCTGTAGAATGCTGATGGTGCTCAGGTGCGTCATTTACGGACGCTGGCAGCGTAGTAGCAGTGGTAGGTGGGATGAGGGGGGTCGTTATAAAGCCTGGGATAAAAGCCGTCGTAGGCATGGAAGTGGCCAGGGCTGTCGTTTCCTCTGTAGATATAGTCACAGTAGTAGTGAGTGTGTCAGTCGGGGTCATTATTGCAGAGGTCATCGTGGTTGTGGATATTTCGGTCGAGGTAGTGGATGGGTAGTGGAAGGCAAAGTGGGCAAATGGGTTGTTGTAACTATTGTAGTGTAGTAAATGTAGTAAACGGCAACCGTTCTATAATAGTATCGCAGTCAAATTAAAATCTCACATCAAGGCAATTATTACAGAGGTATTGGAAAGCAACTTGAAAACTTATGAGTACTTGTAGTAGAAGAGCGAATGGGTTGGTCTGTTGTTGCCACTTTCCTTGGAATAGGCGTAGAACATAATCCTTCTGTAGGCAGAAACGATATTAAAAATACACCTGCATTAAATCCAATAAGCTTATAATCGCATTATAACAGAAAATGTCTTATGCACTAGATAACTTACGAGTATTGATGTATGCTAAGCATCTAGCCTTTGTCCTAACCGAGAGCAAGACCGATTCCTGAGGGATAATTCATTTCTCACCCCACCAAGTTCTTCCTGTAATTCCAATTAAGAAGACACAACTTAAGGCTTGACTTAACACTGCTTAACAGCCAAGCATTGTTGACAGTTGACAAAATCACAAGGGTTGTCTGCAATTACCAGCCCCAAAAAGGCCAAAAATAATAAATTGGCCCGAAAATCCATGACGAAGCTACAAATGATCTGATCATCTCTTTGCTAACCACAAGTTTCTTACTTTTGTCAAAGTCATCAGAATTCGGTTAATGTAAACAAAAGATTAGTGATCTCATTTCTTAACGACATTTCAATCGGTCAGCAAGCATTCAACCTAACCATTGCAACGAAGATTTGTCCTTTGTAAATTTCTTAGAGGAAGGCTGTTTTTTGTCACAGTCATTGCCAAAAACAAGTGCTTTAACTCAAGCAGCGTACCGTCAGACTGGGAAAGTCTCATTGAAAGCGGAGATGAGATATTCTGTCCATCTTTTCTAGATAATAATATATCTATTATTATTATATTATTACATCGTCGTTCAACTATTATTTGTGAACACCGTTTTGTGTGGAGTTTTTGAACACCCGTGGGAGTCAATAAACAAAATATCTGCCAATTTATTTTTTGTTTGATGTTCCGTCATATTCCACAGTTTATAATTTCGGTTCGGTGGTGGTTTTTGACAGAACCCATGAATGTTGCCATGAGGATCACACAGGATTTTTTTTGTAAATCAATCTTTCAACTTGATTTATAGAGCTCAAATGTTATATCTGTGCTAAATTTCAAACTTTTGTTTGATTTTTATTTAAAATTGCATAAAAATATAGTTTAATAGTTATCCTGGGTTGAGGGTTGAAACAAATATAGTTTAATTAAGGCGATTTTGATCAAGACGAAAATTCAAGGATATGTCTAAAACTAATAAAAGGTAAAAATTGCAAAATGCATTACTCAATATGGCAGATACAACTTTTTTTTGTAGAAAGTGAAGACCAACAAAATCTTAATCATAATTTAAAATCCAAAATATCTTTCGGTAATCATTATCTGTCTAACTTCTTTCCTAAACACTTTCACAGACATTAATTAAAACTTTCCTGTGCAACTTAATTGAGCCCTGCTCTAATGCGAAATTTCAAGCTCATAAGCCAATTTTAGCCTAAATCCCACGGCAACTACCAAATTTTTAGCCACCACGGGTCAATTTGGTGACCAATTTTGCTCATTTTCGAACTTAAAATCTACTTTGGTCTGATGAACATGTGTGCAAACTTTCAGACCAATCGGACAAGTTTGAAGAGAGTTATCGTGCACTCGGACAAACAGACAGACACTGACACGTTGCCATAAGCCCTTGGAGTCGGTTAAAAATTAGCATTGCAGCAAAATAAACAATCATTTGAATCCTTTAACCCCGATAACATTAGCATTGCTTCGTTACCTAACACTCATTTTAATTTGCTAACATTTCTAATTCCAGTGTTGGATTTATTAAAATATAGATTTGGATCCCAAAAATTATAACAAATTAGAAATTTTTGATGTGCTTCAAAAATCTTGTTTTTTGGGATGAACCACGGAGAAACTGCGCTGTTGATTTTAATGTAGCTTGAAATGATTTCCTAGATCGGATGAACTGTTGAACTAAATGATTTGTAGCAAAAGTAACATTTGTTTGTTTTCTCTTTCGTGTGGACTCCAGAAATGTGGATTTCTAATTTTTTTTGTTGGCTTCTCATGTGTCCATTCAGTTCTCCTTTGGTTCCGAATGATTTTTGACAGACGTCACAACGAAGCCAGGATTCCATATTCCCACCTCGATTATGCACAGTTATCAAATGATATTTAAGATCATTCTTACGTTGATACTCTTTGGGACACAATTCACAATTGAATGTTGTAGAGACGACCGAATGTGGTGTTTCAGGTGCTGATTCGAAGTAAATTTTTTGTTTTTGCAAAGCTGACATTTGTGTGGCCTTTCACCGGTGTGGCTCGTCATGTGTTTAGATAAGTTACTCCTGGTGTCAATCTTTTGCGACAAATTTTGCAATTAAACGAAAAATCGTCTGAATGAACACTTTGTGTGTGCCCTTGCAATTAGAGTTTTCGTTTGAATGGTTCGCATTGAAATAATCTATCATTCGAATGACTGGAGTCATGTTGATCGGGTTCGAATTTAATCTTGAATCGTTTTTGACACTGATCACATTGGAAATTAAGAGTTGATTCAGAATGCATTCGATTATGATGATCGTTAATGGTTTGTGTTACCTAAATTACTAAATTTTAAAATTTAAAATATGCAAATTAAAATTTTAAAAACAATTTAAAATAAATAAATTCTGGAAAAATCTCATGTTATTTTATTTTGGGTAAAAGAAGACAAAGAAGGTTTATTTTTCAAATCAATTTTTTTGTTTTTAACATACGCAGCGATTCCATTTCCAATGAACTTAAAATTATTGTTTCTTATTCTATTTGATTTATTTATGCTAAATTTAAAGTAATTAATAATTAATTAGCTTACAATTCAATAAGTTTCCCATAGGCTTAATATGCCTTTATACATTAATCACTCTTCACTTTTTACGATTGATTTTTTTCTAAACTTTGTGAATTTGCAATTCACAAAAAATAAAATATAATTAAAATTTACGCAGTACTTTTACTTAGCATTTGTAGCTCGGCTCAAAAGATGTTAACTTTCTTGCAAGAAAGACTTCGAAAATTAAATGTTATCTAACCTATATAAAAAAAGTGTAAGGGTACAAAATTCCAGGGACTTAAAATCTCAACCCTTTACATTTATAAAAAAGTGTAAACAAACATTCTTGATAAGACTTTTGGTATCCGCAGGCTATAAAAGGGTTAAAGGTTTTAGCTTTTCTACACTAAAAAAAATACATTTAGATTCCGTTAAACTCAGAATCTTCTTTTTAAAAATAATTTATTCCTAAATAATATATATATATATATCCTAATATCCTATGTTTTAAAATTAATTCAAATTTTGTATAATAATAATCGCCGTAACATGCTTCGCAGCTGAGAAAAGAGTGAATCACGAAGAGAAAATTAAATTATGTTTTTAAATAGGAATTTAAGCTTTCTCAAGTGAATGAGCTTTAAAAAATTGGAACATGTTGTGCATATTTTTGCATATTTACTTTACAAAATCTTACAATATATTTAAATAAAAATAAAGTAAAGTTTAAAGAAATAGTAAAAGTAAAAAAACATAATTATTAGAAGTTTATGAACCTAGATTAAGATTATGAAGATTTTAAATTTATCTTACTTAGAGTGTTTCTTTTTGATGTGTGCAGTTAAAGATGATTTGCATGATTGATGTATTCCAATGAACAAAACTTACATGAAACTTTTCCTTTGTGCGAGGCCACATGTTCGTATCGTTTTCGAACAGAAAGCGTATTCAATTTTTCCTTACAAAATGGTTAGATTGGATACCTCAGTGCTTTTGTTGATGGAGGTTGTTCCTCATCCAGAGAAGAAGTAGAATAGTTCTCCGATTCATCCGATGATGCGGATTGTGTCAACTCGCCTGATTCATTGGATGCTGCGGATTCATTGGATGGTGCAAATCTGGTTTGATCCGATTCTGCAGATTCTGAAGATTTTTTTGACGAACTTTCCCGAGATCGTTTTGTATTGTAGATAGATCCTCAAGAAAAATGATGATGATGGGCCAGGTTGATTGTGGCGTATCTGCTTGGCAGAATAGTTGGATGGGTTTGGAGAATCCTCTTGATCCGCATCTGAACTTTCTAAAGAAGGTGATCGTGATTGCAACTCTGAAGGTGATTTACTTTGCTGCCGATCACGAGACTTGCGATCTTTTGCACATTGTTTTTTAGCACTTTGTTTCTGTTCATAGTTCTGCAAAAAACCATTTCGAGTAATTAATTGCAATTGATTGCCACTGGGAGGTTGAATAACTGGTTCATCCTCCGATTCATACTCAAATATTGCTGGTGCTGGTAATAAAGCCAATGAGTCCTCATAAGCTTTTAAAATAATGGGACAAAATAAATTTTCCCTGGGCTCCCAAGTATTGTATTTGCTTTTGAAATTTTCCCACTTTAAAAAATATACTAACAGTCCATTAGGATTCACAATGTGGTTCAAGAATTTTTGCACTTCATATTCTTTTGGAGCTTTTTTCAACTTCTTTTTTTTACACGTTCACCCGTATTAAGTGTTTGTCCTTCGGGTGCACTTGAATTACTTCGAAGACCTTTTTGATATTTTGTGCAAGTTGAACTTGAGGGTTGAGGAGAACCCGGAGGGGGAATTGTCACGATCACTGAGAGTATGAACATTACTTGTTCGTAAGTGTAATATACGTTGTCGTGAGTTTTTTATTCGGATGGGATTTTATTCGAAAATTTTTTTTAAAAAAAATCTTTCATTTGCAGAAAAACTTTGAAAATATTTTTCTTCATTTGCAGATAAACTTAATTGAAATGAAAATAATATATTTGGTCTTATTTGATCTGATGCTCATAATATCTATTTTTAATTATCTTAAGTACTTATACACCCTAAATACTAAAATAGTTGAATTCCCATAAAATTATACTGTTAAAAGTTAAGTATGTAATTTACATAATACAGTCCAAACTGAAAAGTACTTAGTTATTTTATAAAATTACTTATCTAATAATAATCATAATAATATCATAATCATATGATATATATAGGAATCATAATAATAATATGGAATTAAAATTAAATTAAGTTAAGTAATGTTTTGTTTTGGAAAATTGAAAATGGAATCCGACATAAAATTAAGAATTAGTTTTACTTAAATTAAAATTAACTTAAACTTATACATACTTCTCTTTTGTTTAAAACAAAAAAAATTTCTCCTGTGTTGTTCCTGAAACTTTTAATACTAAACCTATTTATTTTCAATCCCTGGTCTCACTATCTTCAAAAAGGTTTGCTTTGAATTCACCACTTAGGCTGCAATTAAAATAAATCTTAAATAATAATCCCTTGTCTCCCCAAAAATTTTTTGTTCTTAAATTTTCTAAAATTTATCAGTTTGCCAAATCGTTTTGATATATGTCCTCAGTTATCCATGGCGACATCTAAAAAAATATACCCGTCATCTGTCACGTCATGGGTATCCGTACATACTTTTACATTCAAAGTAAGCATGAAATTCTTGCCAGTTTCGTTATGGTAAGGACAAACTACTTCATTATATATGATGAACCTTTCTCACAGGGGATCCAAACTACATACTTGGAATTCTTTGATTTTGTAGATGTTTCTGGTACTTATTAAAACGTAACAGTGAAAATAATAGCGGACTAAATTTACATTAACCATGTGAAAAAAATTAGTAAAATTGAATAATCGTGCAAATTGTCATTTTCAATCGCTTAACCAAAATCAAAGTTTATTCCAATTTTCAAAATTTTGGTTGGTCAAAGTTATATTTGAGTCACTGAAACATTATACAATTACTCATTATAACTCATTATTGTACATAACTGATTATGAAATATAATAAAAATAATAAAATAAAATTCACAATGGATATTGATTCTGTTCCAACTGGTAGACTCCGAAGTGCAATTATTTGACACTGTGCAAATTATACTGATTCTTGCAATTATTTGGTGATTGTCAACTGTGATATTTTCTAATTTTATTTCAGTTAGATGATCAAAATTCCTGGCGCAAGATTTTTGACAAATTGCGTTCAAAGACTTTAGTTGAGTTTAGCTGAACAAGGTTGAGCCCATGTGACTAATAATTCTGCTTAAACATCATACTTGCTTTGAGAATCAATTTCTAACTTGTCCAAATTACAGAACGAGTTATAAAAAAATTCTTTAATATATACAAATGTAATTTTTTGGTGAAAAAATTCACGTTTGCAGAATAGTTGAAGAGTTTGATATTTCTTGCATTTATCTCTCAAAATTTCGTCTAACTGAGCCCGTAGAGCAGAGCTGATGATGGACATATAACTGAAAGCGATTTTAGAGTAGCTTTTTCAGCTTGGTTCATTACAGGTGCTTTTAAATGGTCTGGATGTTTTCCTACTTCATAAAAAATATTTAGATTTAAAGTATGCAAATGAAAATATGGAAATTTGAAGTTACACTGTTTTTCTCCTAAAACTCATGTGCGTTTGAATTAACTAATTTTATATTCATGGGTTTACCTGATGTGTATTTAGGTAATATGTTGAAATTTCGTTGTTTACTTTATTATCGCTAAATGTAATCTTTGTTAGAAGTAAAGGTAATTTTAATTCGATGGGTGCTTATAGATTATAAACTACAAATATTTTTTTGATTTTCAGATCAAACAAAAAAGCCCACATAGGTGCCTTATTAATTGAAATTGTCCGGTTGTTATATAAAGCGTCGACTTTCGACTTGAAGTTTTTGCTTACGAGTCTGAGGTTTACAATGGGATGTTGATTTAGATAGTTTAAAATGAATTGTCGGATCTGTAAATAAATTTAATTCTGTAATGCCATAAACACTGTCTCGCTTGTGGTTTTTTAGCCCAGGCAAGGGCTTATGGGATTGGTATGTCCGTCTGTCCAATTTTTGTGACACGCTAGCTACTACTTGACCGATTTGCGTCATGTTGGGCTTAAAATGCGTATTAGGACAATGTCTTGGATAAATTTAAAGATGGGTTGAATTAGCTAAAGGGTTGACCCGCGGGGGCTGGTAGAGTGGGTGTTTCTATGGATATGTGATGTATAATATACATTTTTTAAAACAATAAAAATAGTGGAATTCAAACGTGAAATTTAAAATGGTAGTTGCTATGGCTCAAAAAATGTCAATTCCCAAAAACGTGTTCAAAGTTACCCTATCGGGTTACCCCTACGGGTTTTATAAAAATTACCGTAGGAAGCTGAAATTTCCCATAGTAACAGCTTATGATTTTAGAAAACTATATGAGAATTAATTTTTTTTAAACAGTCGTTTTAATTAAGTCTACGGCTTATGGGGCAACTTGCATGTGTAAACGCCTAAATGACCATCTAATACAATTTACCCCTGGCTCGGGCTATGTAGAGTTCTTCACTGTAGGTATTGATTAAAAACGTACCTCATTTGGAAGTGGGAGTTTACAAAACAGTAACACACTCATTTTTACACAAAAACACAACCAGACATTCAAAAACTACATTCCAGATTTACAATTTCTCGAGTATTCAAAATCTTGTTGAACCCGGGACTAATTGGGATTGTGCTTGTAATTCAGTTTGAGAGTATTTAAGAAAAAGCTTATCTTTGTGTAAGAAAATTGTTTTACAAAACTCTTACTTACAGTCGAGAGTACGAATTGGTTGTTCTCTATCCTTTAACTATTGTGAGTCTGAACCCAATTCCTCAGTTGTAAGGCCACAGTTTGGGGGGTTTCAATTTCATTGACGAAATTGAGATTGAAGTGAAGGAAGAATAAAAGCTAAGTAACCTTAGTTCTTCAACCCAGCTTGTACCACCCGGTAAAAAGAAGCGATGATGGACAACTCTTTCAACCATTTACACAATTTGGCGAAAATTGTGAAACGATTACTGATCACGATTACTAATCACAGTAAATTAATCGATCACGTTGGATTCCAATAGTAAACAGCGAGCCTTGGTCACTCTTGCCGTTCGCAATTAGTACACTCAAACGTGTGTAAAATATAGCCGCAAGGTGTATCAAATAAAAAATTTTCGTGGTCTGTAGTCATGTTTGTTGACAAGTTACGCTTGACCTCAAGAAGGACCCACAAAGCGTCGAGCTACTTAGTGAGCGTTCGAACTTTGCTCAAAAGGTGACAAAAATAACTAAGCTGATTACTACCACGCGATCCAACAGATTTTGAGTAAATGCTGCGTAAATTTAAAGACAATATGGAATCAGCACTTGGCTGGTACATATAACAATCCGGCTATGCAGATATTAACACAGAAAGTAACCTTCTCCCACTCTCCCCTTTTAAATCCCCATCTCCATATAAAAGAGAAAATAAATATATGCCAGAACTTTAGTCTGGTTTGGATCAAGCAAACAGCTCATTTCTTTGTCTACCAAATAGAAGCTTCAGGCTTATTAGCATACCCATACGCATCCACATCACCCCGAATTACATATATATTTTATACATATCTGACTATGGGTTGAGAGTGGAATCGTATATTTTAAAAAATTCTGCTTCATAAAAGAACCTGATGAAGTTAATGTATGAAGTGTTAGGTGTTTAGGTGGTGGTGGTGGCATTTTACGATTCATTATTTTTGCATGGGATGAAGACGAAGAGTTGAAATATTTGTAAGATGTTAGCCAAAGGATGGATGAGTGAGAAGGCTGGTAGTGATGTGAATTAAATATGAGTTGGATGGATGGTTGGTGGCTGGAGAAGAGCTATTTGGGTCACTCTCTTTTCTTTCCTCCGATGTTGCAGGTGGTGACCGAACAGGGGAAGTTGGTGGAGGCGGAGTTTCCGTTCCTCTTCTCCACGAAGGTCTTTAGACTTACGTACTTGTTTAATACTTGTTGCTGAAGGTGATGATCGACGTTTGGAACTTTGATGAGATGGCGGATTGACAGATTTGTCAGGTCGCCGCGAATAAGGCTTTTATTATAGTCGATTTGTTCTCCCAATTTGTCTACACGGGCATCAAAAAGGTTATGTTGATCAACCAGTCGGTCGTGGGTTTCTTTCATCGTGGTGACAGCCACAATTTAATTTCGGATTCCGGGAACACTGAGAAATATAAACTAAATTTATTTATTCAACATCGTCCATTCTAATTCTCAAGTCAATTGGAATGAATGAGAACACACGCAAAAACCACACCGGAGCACTTGACTACATGCAAGCTTCTGTCAAGGTTGAGGCCAAGGCCCGAGCTGAGGCACTCAGGATGAAGAAGAAGCTCGAGTCAGACATCAATCAGTTAGAAATCGCTTTTGATCAAGTTAAGAAGGTAAGTAAAAAATTAAAATCAGTTTTTTTAAACAACGAATGTTTAATAATGTTACAAATTTGCGGAAGGTTGTGTCAACGTGAAACCTAACCTACCCTAACCTAACCTAACATAACCTAACGGGGGTCACATAACATTTTTAATAATGGGGTAATATTAAACAAAGACACCCATCTTTAACCTTAACAACATTAGCAGATCTCCAGTTTCGAGTTCAAGGAAAATTGCCAAACAATTATTAGCGGCGTGAATTAACAAGGATCTATCAGATAAGTAGAAATATTTGTACAATTTAAAGAGAGATGAGGGTAGATTCGGTCACCAACTTTAATTTAAAGATACAGCCAGATGGTTTTTATACACAATTTCAATTTGTCGACTTAACATTCATACATCGGTCTGTTTCTTTAATACGGGGTGGTCTTAAGCTCAATGATGCAAAGTGGTTAGATTTCACATTATTTTACAAAGTGCTAAGAGTGGACAAAATCTCCCAGTTAAAATGCACAATCTTTTTCACTTGATCTTTCTACTATATAAATTTATAACAAATCGCTTAATTCTATTGTGTATTTTAAATTGACGCCAATGAGTGATAAATTTACTGTCATCGTAAGGTGTCATGAAGGTATACTTTTTCGTGCCTATGAAGTGCATCCTTATTTGTTTACAGTCCTAACAATTTGCGGTGTAGGTAGATTTAAAATTTGAATTTAACAACTTTTTATAAATCAGTCATGTCAAATTAGATGTTTAACAAATGTCCACACTAAAGGGTTTTAAAAATACAAGAAACTGCACGACCTAAATTTTAAGAGGATGAACAGCCCATCCATTGTAAGGGCGGCAGGTCGTGGCTCTTACAACATTTCTGTTTATTGTTATTTATCTTTTGAGTTATGTTTATGTTTTATTTAAAAGCCTAGTTTTGCAGTTGGTTAGGGCCGGGGGCAAAAAACTGCGATTTCTGTTCAAAATATTTTATTTTCCATATTCGAATCGATCCCAGGTAAGTAATGTTTTCTACAGCTAAAGATACAAGGGTAAAAAGAATCACAACTTCACCGGACATAGCTAACGGTTCTGAAAACGGGTAAACAAGAGGGTCGCTTTCTCGAGAATTCAGCGGAAGGAGCGGAAGAGCTGTTTCTCCGGATGCAGAACTTTCCAGATCTTTGGAGGAAATCGTCGATGCACATGTTGTTTTAGCTAAAAAAAGAAGAAACATACTCCTGGTGTTTTTTTAACTTCGTTTAAACTTTTTATACGCTGCTTCTTAAGAAAGAAGATGGCGTGAATTAGTGTTTTAATCTCGATCGGATTCTGCATACTTTTTGCTAGTTGTTGTGTGTTACTATGTTGCCAGCTCAGTGAGTTTCAAGTGTTTTATATAGCAAAATCATAGACATTATTCTGAAACTTTCATCTTTAAAAGTGACAACCTCAGACGTTCACCGCATTTAAGCAAAACTGAGATTGTTGAACTTGACAATTTTAAAAACTCTTAAGGATGTTTTATTGACCAGGAAACTTAGAACGATGTCCCATTGACCTAATATTTTGATAAACACTGCTTACCTGTCGGCTGGTAGGTTAGGCCACACGTGGCTACACGAGTTATTGAGTTCCAGAATTGTTCTTTTTTTTTGCGCTCGGCTCTGAATTTTTACTACCTGGTGAGGATGATCAACCTGGACTTTTAACCCTACATGACGAGATTTAAATAAGGATAAGCCACAAAGATGGCTCTACGCGTCTAGGGTACGGTGTAATTTGAACCCTCTTCCCTATCAACGCTGCCAACCCTGCCTGACATTAAGCCAGGCAAATCCTATTCATGTTATTGAACTAATCCTCGTTAATTTCAGTTTTTTTATTTTTACTAACTACGGATTTTTTTTACGACTAAGTTAAATTGTAAACAGCTTTGCCATTCCAGAATCGGCCCAAAACAAAACAAGCTGACATGCACGATTTACAGTGATTCACATCACAGGACCTGCCATAAAACGGTGCCTTATAATCCCTTTCCAATTTTCAAGCAAACCTAGGTGTGTCAAAAATGTAGCAAGCCTAAGGTTTGCGCTCGGGATCTATTTACTGACATGGATGAAGCAGCACTACTCTCTCATGATGACTTCTCTCCACAGTTAAATTCTGCATATTACGACATTTCTCCAATCCAGCCACCAGCTTTCACCAAGGATTTTTATATCGGCCCCCTCAATATTAATGGAATCGAGGGTAACTAAACTAAAGATTTTTTATTGAAAAAAGGTTTTATTGTGTGGTGTGACAGGATCTAAACTAAACATCACTGCTCTTTTATCTAAATTGAACATACACGGATTCAGCACGTTACTTGACAAGTAACGTGCTCACTAAAAGCTTATAATGATTTATTGTAATTTCAGGTCTACCAGAACTAACCATTGGCTCTCTGGAAGTGGGTACGAAGGGATAAAGTGAATGAATTTTTAATTGCACTAGTTTAATTTCTAAGTTAGTTTTAATGATTGGTAATTTTTTTTTCTTCAATTTGCACAAAGATGGAATGGATGGACTTGAGACCCGGTCTTCCATTCCTTAATCATCGTGTCATCAAGGACCACTTTAGCATCAACGATACGGATTCATCCCCAGCCTTGGGGTACCTATTCGAGTGGAATTGCACGGACCCCCGTCGTGATGGGATTTTTAACCTTCCCTTACAAGTCTACAGCGTTTTAGAACATACTAAGACAAGAAAATTTATACGAGGTTATTGATTAATAACACAAAATGTTTTTTAATTTTGTTTTTATTTACAGACTATTATATGTGAAAGTGTTTTTGAAAATGTGAAAGTACTTTTCATGGGATAGCAGAATTAATGGTCTCAAAATCTAGGGAAATTCTGGACTTCTGGCACATATATGTCAAAGCCAAGGTTTCCGAACAATTTGACGTTCTCAAGAATGAAAAAGGCTCAACTGCGTTATGAATAAGTTTTTATTTTTAATACAGTCAACAATTTTTTATATATTTTTTACACAATATTGTTTCAAAATCATTCTCACTTTTCAGGTTATATCTTTTATTGTCAACTGATACGGGGCCAGATTATTTGGGGACATACAACTCTCCGAAAACTTGGGAACCGCATACAAAAGTCTGCCATTGGATTACAAAGGAAATGAACAATTTTTCCATAGGTACTTATCATTATTAAAAAT
>JAQGBQ010001064.1:0-13790 GCA_034698485.1 Vertagopus arboreus
TTGATAATAAGGCAGGTTTTGAGAATTTTAAAAAATCAGTGTTTTGCACCCTGCATATCTCAGGAATAATTACTCTTAAATTCATTAAATAATTTATTGTTTCTTTGACAAGTTCCATCTTTTTCACATGGTGAGGGCACGGATGTTGGGGCACTCAAAATATTTTTTTTTTCGAAAAAAATATTGCGAGATTTTTTTTATTGCATTTTTGAATTTTTTGGACTTTTTTAAACCTTTTCAGTTTTTTTTAATTTTTGTGATTGTTTTTAATCATAGCATGTAATCCAAACCCGACTCAACAACTAATCAACGCTATGTATGACACTGAAGCTTTACTCAAAGGTAAGTTTTACATTTTAATTAAAATGTTATAGTTTTCTAGTTGCTTAGGTTAGCCTAACCTAACTGTGTTATTTTTCCCATGTATTTTTACCGAAAGAGGATTTGGCTTTCCTGATATTTGGTTGTTTTTTACCATTTATTTTAATGAAATTTATTAATCTTATCTTGAAAAACTACATAAGTGTTTAAAGTAATCCTGAAATTCATATCGAATTTACTGCCCCTGAAAATTATGACACATTCAATGAAATCTGTTGATGAGCTCATCAATCAAACAATGTTGATTCTGAAGTTTAATTAGAAAACTATGTGCAACACTACTGATTAAACGACATTTTTTTATGACATACTTGGTTATCAAGGTTAAAATTCAAGTCCAAAAGTGCTTCCAAAAATTGATATAAAAGCCAACAAAAATTTCATTTGTGTTACATATATGCGTTTGAATATTTACTGGCTCAATTTTACACTGAATAATTGTTTTTGTTAAACGCAAAATGTTTCAGCCAATTAAAAGACTTGGGACAACCGGGTTTATGACTCTGACAATTATAAGTTTCGTAGTCTCTCATCCCTTAACTCCTGATGGTCCGTTATACAACTCCAATCAAACTGGTTAGCATTTTCTTTGAATTTTTAGCCATGGAAACTAAGAAATGTTATTATTGTTGTATACGACTTAAATTAAGAATTTAGACAAAATATTAAATAATTTATTACATTAGCAGAAACTGGTTCATTATCAAAAGAAATTTTGTAAGCCAACCCACGAATTGCTTACTTAGGAAACTTTAATGTAACCAACTTCTACATAGAAAGAACACGAGTAAGTCCCTACTTGAAATAACTTTTTGTTGCAAAATATTTCAAATTAATTCACATTATTTGCGTAGGTGACCCGCGATCAAGCTCAAACAAATTGTAAAGCTATGGAAATGAATTTAGCGTTATTTCGAACCCAACAGTCATTAAATTATGTTGTGGATTATACTACTGCTGCCGATGGTAAGTATTTTTTCTAATCAAACACCATTCAGTTAACTGGTGTAAAATCCAAGCCTTTTTAAATTAAAATCTATCTTGTATTAGATTATGCCTGGACTTTGGCACTTAACAGTCAATCGAAAGACGCATTTGTCTGGTCTGAAAGCCAAACCGGAGGCGGTTGGATTAAAGACGACATTGGCACAATAGCACGGGAGTCTGGGGAAGACTTAGGAATGACCCTGAGCAGATATGAGTATCCAGACAATGCTAGACTAGCTCCTATGGTGACATCCAGCCTGCGCTTTTATTATTGTTCTGTTTAAAATACCCAAGCTTTTTCTAAAATGTATCCAATGATTATCATAGAATGACTATCATAAAATATAAATCAGTAGTATAACCTTAGTCTGTTTTTTGAATTTTTTTTATAATTTTTAATAATTTTTTAAGTCATGTTTAAAGAATTAGTTCGTGTATCTTGCAATATGTTGATAGACATTTCTCGTACATCAATTTTCTAGTTTCAAAGAGCCACGAGTTATCCAATGGTCTATCTCTATTCGTAAATGCATTCTGCCATAAAATATTTTAACAGGTAATTAGCTCGCTATTGCAAATGTAATTCGAGCTTATGCTGTGCTGCTGTCCGTCCGACCATTTTAGTCAAAGAGTCATTTTAGAATCAAATTAAGTAGAACGGGTATCAGCATAATATGATTAGTTGGCTTTAGTCATTGATTAACACATGATGTAAATGCAATGATACTACAATAGATTACATTCTGCTACTGTTAGTCTGTTTGTTTAAGCTCATAATGTTTGAACCACATCGCTGTGGCATTTAGTCGGCACTTCAATTCAGAATTTATAGTAATATTTAATGGAAACTACTGCGTTTTAAAAATGCCTTCAAGCTAAATTTTGTGATTAAGCAGAATTTAGTGTGTTTTTGTGTTAAATCATAATTTTTTTTAATGTATTTGACTTTATTCTTATTAATGCTTTATTCCTTCTTTCAAGTAGTATTTTTAAAATATTTTTCATTTTTTACCTCTCAAATGTACGTGCTTCACATTAACACTTAAATTATGAATACCCACTAAATCCCACTGTGATGAGGTAGCTTAAATCTAATTTGGAACTTTAGTAAGACTTTTGCTGATAGGAATGTTGTGTGGTTTTGAATAATTAATTATTTTTGGGTGATTTGGACGTGTGAGATTTGCTTGAATAACGTTTTAACGCGGACCATGAAAAACAAGATTAAAGATTACGATGCTTGGATATTTAAAAAACATTGGTCCAGTTTACTAAATATCAACAAATAGTACGTGGATTCGAGCTGTCTTCATCCTTGAAACTTATGATAATCAAACAACTCGTTGAACAATCGATGAAGTAATGTTTACTTTAAAGTTGAAACCCAAACTTATACACAATTACATATACTGATAAAAGCTTAATCAATCCAATGCATTTTTCAGAGAAATCCTAATTCTGAACGTGTAAATTTTGCTCTAAAATTCCTTAATAATCCAAATAAAAATACATTTTGATGATATATAGCACTACAAGATGAATAATCGTAGCTAAGGACTAAAAGTACATAATCCTTAATATAAGAAATGTGTTTTACCCACGAAAATCATCTGTTTTTAAAAGAGCGTAAACAGAACAGATTAAACACAAATCTATTTCTGACATTTTATTGATCACTTGATTGTAAGATTAACAACTTTTTTGAAGGAATGTTTTATTAAATGTATCTTTAGAAAAGAAACAAAATTAATTCAGTAATCAAAAATGCTCCTAAAAGCCCAAAAATCATAAACAGAAGGGGAAAAAATACCTAATGGTTCCTACAAATGTTGTCCCTGCTCAAAATGCATGGAATTTCTCTTGTGTATTTCGATTGGTTGATTGATTGGTGACTTTGCCTCGTCGGGTTTTCTTCAAGGCAGCGGCTACAAACTCATTATGCGAATTTTTATTAATCTCAGAAAGAATATCGGAACGCGTTGCATGATTTATTCAACAACGGACAATATATTTTAAAATTAGCTGCATTTAAAGATTATTTTTTATTTTAAAACATTTTTTTATATTCATAATAAAAATCAGAAGGGTTTCAATTTTGTTTAAAGGTTTTTAGAAAAAAAATATTTGTGTTATTCTAAAGAGACAAGAGAGGAAATGCCTTTAAAAACTGAAACGGGAGAAATTGATAAGTCTGGATATCCAGCTTTGGGGGTATGGAAAACTTTTCGGATGCATAAACAGTATTTACAGTTAAATTCAAAGACAATATTAAAATTTATAATGAAAATTCACTTTTATTGTTTGACTTTGTTTAAAAGTTTTTCTTTCAAATTTACATAAATATATTACTAAAAAGTATATATAAAAAACCATGCAATTGTTATACCTGGTTCAGAGCAAAGTTTTTTAAAATCATATATAATAACGTAATGTGATGGGATAACAACCGAACCTTTTTTTCGGTTAAAAAAAAACAATTTGTAAATATTAAAAATACATTCAAAAGGCACATAGAAATGTTAATACGTTACAAACTGCCATTCATTTCCCAAGGCTTTTAACGGGGGATGAGAAATGATAGCGTAAGTCCCCCTCGGACTAGGAGGTCAACTAAAACAAATGCGCTAGGTTTTAAAGTCCGAGCCACTTCCTAACATGCAAATAGTCTCATCCCTCCAATTTTTTGATAGTCAGGTCCATCTCACAAAGGCAAAATCTCAACATGTAATCCTCATAGATGTTAATTCATGTTATATAATTGGTTTTTAGAGCTGGGTTTTGAATTTTGGTGCAAGCAAATGCTTCCGGTATTTAGATTGCGTTCTTTTTCTCGGTTGTGGGGTTGTGGACGCAATCTTTGGAGTAAAATTATTTAAAAAAATTAGTAAAGACACACAAAAACACTACGGCGTACCATGTCCCGAAGTAAATATCGTTTTTAAGGCAAAAAGATAGGGACATTTGTTTTGATGGTTTAGCTTCTGTTACATTATATCACTATAAAATGTATATGATAAACTATAATCCTACATGGAAGGATTATAATGAATTACCGTAAACCGCTAAATAAATAAGTTTCCTTCAAATAACACCTCCTTCCATATGTTTGAATCAATAACTAACCTCTTAATTAATTCCCCTATTCGAATGTAAGAAAGGTAAAAAATACGATAATAAAGTTTTATCGTTTGCTCACAGTGTGAATGTGAAAATTGTAACACACTGCATGATTTTATAAAGATTGTATAGAAATTCCACAAAAATAAGATGACGGGACTGGGATTACCATCCCTGATCTCTCTCGACCGGTCTCAAGCATCAGTCCAACTGGACTACCATGTCACCAATTAATGTTATATGAGAAAAATCTGCTAGTTGTTGATTATTCGATCTTTATTCGATCTTAGGAAGAAACATCAGAGCTCACAAACAGATAGGCAGAGATAGCATAGTAAGGTCGGGCTATACCTTGACTAATGCTACAAAATGATGCATAGATAGATTTAGGTTTGTGGTGATTTTCACGTTTTTAGGAAGTGTGAAATATAACGTCAACCAAAGGGTTTATTTACCATTTTACGGTCTGTATTTGTTCTGTATTTAGCAAAAAATAACCCTTTACAATTATGTAAAAACAAAAACAGTTGACAGTGTTTTACATTGCAGCGTGTTAATCTATTAATTACCTTTTTGTTGTGAAGTTTCAGATGAATTACGTTAATTTCATGGTTTGAGTTAACTGTTTTTTGTTCGGTCTTGGTTTTTTCGACCTTTTTAGTATCGCTAGTATCAGGTTCTTCGTTAGACACGGGCAAGTTCCTGTAAAAATATATTGTAATCTAAATCGATTAGGTGAAATCATTAATAATTGAAAATCAGAACCATTACCACAAACGATCAATTGCGTCTTGACATTCAGCTGATGATGGCAAATTTTCGTCGTCCTTGCGAAATATTTCAGTATCTTTAAAACACCAAAGGACATCCCATATTGTAACACCAATTTTTGTTAGCATATTTAGACTTTTTTTCTTCAGGACATCCTGTCTTCGAGAAGTCTTGTCGGTGGTAATCGAGTTATCAGCCGTGTAAACATCAATTGCAACTGTTCCGTTTTTTTTGTACAGGAATATTTTATAAAAGAAGTCTGCCACGAGTATTTCCTTGTTGTCTTTTGAAGTCATACAGTGACGGAGCGGCGAAACTCCAGTCAGAATGTACCCTTTAAATCCACTCTTCCTGATTTTTGTTTCGACGGTTTTCCAAGGTCCTTTGTTTGTAAAACTATCCTGCCAAGTAACATTTATGCAATCGTAGCTGAGTTTTTGATATTTTGTCCCTATGCTAGGTGTCAAGTGGCCTCTGTCCATACCTGGAATAGATTGGCGGCAATCGTAGTTTCTAGCTTCTAAAAAAAATCAAATATTCTTATTAAGATTAAAGGTTTTTGTAAACATAAAGCTTGAACTAGACCAATGGTTTCTGCAGAGCAAGAAGGATTTGGTTGTGACTAAAATCATGGAGCAAACTGCATGCATATTAGGTTTACAGGGTGGCTTGAATACCCCTAGAACTGATACTCATACACATGCACTACAAAGATTATTTGATATATTTGTGATAATGTTAATTACCGTCACAACTTGAAAGATAAAATTGATTATGCTTTGTTCCTGTGGATGATTGATTAAGCGCAAGGGTAGCTGATGGGCAATTTTGAAGAGTATTGAAAAACGCAACATACTGTAATTTGCTGCCTGAATATACTTCATGCTCTAAATTAATATTTGAATGTTAGGTTAGTATTTCATATAAGCTATTATAAAATACAATCGTACCAACATGGGTGTACTGTGGCGAGGAGATGCAAATGAAGGCATAGATTAGTGCCACGAAAACGGAATAAGAGCAATATTTTTCGTTCATTGCGAAACAATTCTCTCCTCTGTTTGTCCGTTGGTAATGGCTAGTAATTGAATTTTGTTCTTTACTGACACTTAAACACGTTCTGTTTTTAATAATTTGTTCTGCCGGCTCGTATAGTGAATCTGGTTCAGGTTTGGTCTAGGTTGCAAATAAACATTGCTGGTGGCGTGAGTTTTCTGCTTTTAATTTATAACGGATGAGCAAATTTTTAAAGGGATTAATTTAATCAGTAAAATATTTTTTAATCTGTGTATGATATGTTATCTGAGGTTGTTTTTGTCAAATTGGTATTTCATGGGAATAATTTCAAACCCAGCATATCAACACCAGGGTTTGACTACTAGTCGTGCTATACATGTACTGTGGCGTCGGTGTACGGTTGAACTAATCGGCGGTGTGAAGCGATTAAAAAAATACATCTTTTAAATTGTTTTAAAATAATCAGCAAGATTATTTTTTAAATGAATCACCGATAATTTGTTTGAACATTTTTAAAAAAAATTGTGGATACGCCAATGACTGCTACCAACCTTACACCTGCAGGATTAGTAGAAGTCGTTATCTGATCAACACAATCGTTTTAGGTAAATTTGGAGTAACACAGCTGGCAACTGAGACACTTAAAATACTTAGTGTAAATTTCCCAGCTTGCCTTAATTGTTTATTATTAATCGTCTAAAGGTTAGATCTTTTCGACGAGTTTCTACGTTCTATTACTTTATATTTAGTATATAAATACAAACATGCCCATATTAGCAAGACTTGTTAAATTTATCCGGCCTTTTGAACGCTGTTTGAGGCATAGCCTGATTTGCATTGGTATTATCTCATTGGTATGTTTTCACCTTTATTTTCCTAATTCGGAATATTTCGGAATACATATTTGTTAAATGAAGTCAGGTTTTTTACTTTTTTTTGTTCAAATTATCTGGTCCACAAAATTGTCAGATTTATATAAGTATCATATAATATAGGCAATTAATGCAATTCAAATACAATTATATGTAAGTTCGGTGTAATTGTACTGAACGTGAAGATGATGAAGTGGGAAATAATATATCGAAAAGCTGCTTTAAAGACTGTTAACAGAGATGGGATAAAATCTCAAATTTCAAACTAAGGTACCGGCAAAAATCCGTAGCGACATTTCATGTCTTATTAAAAACGATTTTATACAAACTGGGAAAATAAAAGTTTGTTTTAAAAAAAACAATGTACTACAACATTATCATGATCTGTTTTTGCTTTTCGTTTCTTAAGACTTTAACAGTTAATGTGAAACAATCGTTGAATTTCCCTTGAACAAATAGGTGAATTATAAGCCTAAATGTGCTGGGTCAAAAAGTTCAAGCCAGTATCAAGCGCATGAAAATTGTCTCAATTCCCTGAATTTTTTTCCAATTTTCATGTAGTTTAGCCTCGATCCGGTTATTTTTTATAGGGAAAGGGATTTTAATATTGTTTCAATGACGTAATTTTGAAAAATATTTCATTCGCTCAAAACCGAACATAATCAGATCGAGCCTAGGTAAAATGACAAAAAAACAAAAAGTTTAAAAACACATTACAAGTTTGTAAAAATCAATAAATGCAAACATTTTTGGTAGCTTTTTAAAAAAAAAAACTTACGTTTAATATTAAACTTATCTAAACGGATCGGACGGTGACCCCTAAGCATAAACGAACTATCAATGTTTCACACGTTCACATCCATACATTTATGTTTGACTGACTACGTTAGTACTTTGGTTAGGCAATCACATATATTAATACAGAAACGTATATTGTAACACGATTTACAACAGTTGTTTCGGACTTTAGTAGGTATAGTATCAGGCTGACATTCCGAATGTCAGCCTGAAGAAGATAGCGGAGAGTCTATCGAAAGCTAGCAAATTAAAATATATTATCAAGATGATACCTCTAGAGTCCGTGGATTTTAAGCTTAATCGTCATATTGGAGGATGGAGAAAACTCAAATGTCAAATTAAGAGGGATATGCAAAAATCCATGTTTAAAGTAGCCCATTTCTTTGTTTTCATATATCAATATATCGTTAAGGATTTCTCACGCATCGGTCCTCAGGTTAATTTTGCAAACAAAAACTAAATAATTCGTAGTTTTACAAATGTTTCTGACGTATTGGTTCGTCGATTTAAAATCACCAAACTTCAGAATCCGATAAGGACATTACGATTTTTGAATTTATTTATATATATGTATATTATATATGTATTATATTATATATGTTTTTTATATTTATACATAAATGTAATTAGGACACCCTGTATATCAAATGTCAATGTAATGTATTTAATCCTCTCATTTAAACGAGAATTTGAGCTGATGATGTCATGCTGTCCATGTGTTCGATCATCCGTTATAGATAAAGACCAACGTAATATCGAAGCAAAATCAATCAAATCTGAGTTTTTTTCTGTTCCCAACTTCATTCAGTGTGACTAACATTTTTATTCGATTACAAGTCGTTTATAAAAAATAACTTAAAATATGTAACACGAGAATCAGCATAATCTGATTAGTTGTTTTTGTCATTAATCAACACATAATTTGAATGCAATGATATTACAATAATTTACATTCTGCTACTGTTTGTCTGTTTATTTAAGCTCATAATGTTGAAGTACAGCACTTTAACCTTTAGTCGGGGAAGGAATTCCATCTAAGAACTTATAGTAAGATTTAATGGAAACTACTACGTTAAATAAATGCTTTCAAGCTACATTTTTGGATTAAGCAGAATTTAGTGTGTTTGGCATTTTTACATTTTAGATGCACATGCTTGACATAAGCAGTTAAACTAAAAAACACTAAATACCACTGTGATGAGAAAATTAGATCCAAAGTTAAACTTGCTTTTACTAAGACTTTTTGACGATTATAATGTTATATTGATTTGAGTAATAAATCATTTTTGGGTAATTTGGGTGGGTCATATTTGTTGAAAAACATAATGAATCCAGACCATGAAAAACAATATTAAAAATTATGTGACATGATGACTCGTTGAACAATCGATGAAGTAATGTTTACTTAAAAGGTCAAACAGAAACCTTTACACAATTAATTATACTGATACAATAAAACTACAATCAATGCACTGCATTTTTTGGAAAAGCCGTGTTTTTGATGTTGAGTGGCGAAAGTTTGCTAAGAAATTCTTGTTTAGTTAAATGTTTAAACTTTTATCAGTAAAAATATTTTTTGATGATGTCTAACACTACAAAATGAATGGCTATAACAGGCAATATACGACTTGACTGAGTTTTGGCTCATGTACATCACCAAGATATAAAACTTTTGTAAAAGTGTTTAAACAAAACTCTTTTTAAATGTTAAGGAATAAAATAAGGTTGACAATCGTAATATTTATATTTACAAGTTTTTGACAATTTTTTGAAAAGGTCAAAGAATTTCAGTAGCCAGTTTCGCTACTTCATTTGAATAAGTTTCCCAGTATGAGTAGAACTTTACGTGTGCCATCATGATTGACTGCAGGTTTATCTCGCCTCGATTACCGTTGCACAAAGCTAGTAATATCTATAGCATCAAGCATGATTTTTTTTTGCTAAATAAGCAAAATAAGCAAGCATCGAGATTTTATGCTTTTTGCTTGGGTGCTTTTTTCTGCTTGGCGACAAAAATATTGCTAAAATTGGGCGAATGATTACTAACGTTCCCGATATTAACTACAAACAATGGCTTGATGAAGTTTAATATAATTTTGAATCTGTATGAACAACAAGCAAAATGAAATCATCTTCGATTTTCAGCTCCAACAATAATTTTGATTTCTTAAAACTAAACTATTAACCAAATTTGAGATTCGAGTCTAATTATGATTAATTTAAATCCAAAATTAAATTAAATTCATAACAACTTTTTTTATCAAATTTAGATTTAATAATATGCTTGAGTGTTAGTATCAGATTTCCCCATCCAAGCAAAACAAGCAAACTTACAATGAAGGATACTTAAGTGATAAACGAGATATTGAATGTAAATAGTATAAATAGACTAATTCAACTATGCTGATTACGAATATGACATTTTTAGCTCTGCCAAATTAGTTCTACTATTTTTTATGAAGGTTTGAAATTCAAAAATTGCATGAAAACGGGCGAGCGTTTGAAGAGAAAACGGATAGCGCTCGAACAGAAAACGGAAGAAAACTTTCTCCCTCACCCGTTTTCTATCTTACATCCTTCACTTTCGGGTTTTACATCACAAAGTTGAGAATAAAATCTGATTTCAAATGGACTAAATAAAGAATTCTTGAAATTTTAAAACAAAACAAAAAATAATCGGATTTCTCTTAAGATTTCCAAAGACGAGAACGGTTTAGAAAATATTTATTTTTTGCGATTATTTTTATAATATTTTAATAGATGAAATAGTAAATTAGAACCTTTAATCTTTTTTCCAAAACTTGTGTTTATTTTTAATGGTTTTTGCATATGAAAAATAATTTTATAAAAATTCTAAGCTTTGGTCTACTTTGTAACTTACAGAATAGACCAAAGTTTAGAATTTTTTTTATTATAAAAATAATCGGGCAAAAATCAATATTTTCTAAACCGGTTTCGTCTTCGAAAATCATAAGAGAAATCCGATTATTTTTTATTTTGTTTTAAAATTTCAAGAATTCTTTATTTAGTCCATTTAAAATCAGATTTTATTCTCAACTTTGTGATGCAAAACCCGAAAGTGAAGGATGTAAGATAGAAAACGGGTGAGGGAGAAAGTTTTCTTCCGTTTTCTGTTCGAGCGCTATCCGTTTTCTCTTCAAACGCTCGCCCGTTTTCATGCAATTTTTGAATTTCAAACCTTCATAAAAAATAGTAGAACTAATTTGGCAGAGCTAAAAATGTCATATTCGTAATCAGCATAGTTGAATTAGTATTTTTATACTATTTACATTCAATATCTCGTTTATCACTTAAGTACCCTCCATTGTTAGTATAGTTCAAGCAATTCGAGCCCGCAATGGTTTATCAAGCAATCCAAGCAAGGAAAAAACCATGCTTATTGCTTATTTGGCGAAGCCTGGTAATATATTATTGCTACATTTGTTAATGATATATTTTTATTATCTACTTGTTGAATGAGGTCATGTTCTTTGTTTGCTTTATCTTTTCTGACATTTTTAACCACACTAAATACAAAATTGCCTTCGTGTATTTTGCCCGATGTTTTGTAACGAAAGATAATGAGTGAATAATTGAGAATGTATGAAATATTGCAAAAATATAGAAGTCTCATCCGGGATTATACCCCGGGTCTACTCGCTGCTAGCAGGGTCACCCGACCACTTGTATCAATGAAGACCAGTTACTCTGACTGGATGTTTTATCTCAACTCATATCAATTCATTTTATTTAATATTCAAGATCTCTATCTTCGGAAGAGATGACATTGCCCGTCAACTTTCAAGTGATCTGGCTAATGCTACAGTTTTTACAAATCATAAAAGGGTTTTATTGGTTGTTTGATATCTAATGGATGTAATAACTACATAAATTATAAACACCATCCATGAAAAAACAGTAAAGCTTGAATTAGATGTAATAAAGTAAAATGTAAGTTTTTAAAGTTTTCTTAAGGACTAACATAAATACATTAAATTACAGAATTATAACTTGTAAGTTTTTTAAGAGGCTTGTTAAACCCCATCTTATCCCCTTAAATCACAGGATTTTAACAGTCAACCTTTGTTACACCCTAAAATTCAGTAATCATACAACTAATCTTTGAAATGGTAACGGGCCTTGCTCATATGGCTTATATGGCACGGCTTATATAGCTTATAAGGCTTTTAGATAAAAGGCTACTACTCCTTTATATTTAAAGGAGTAGTATTTTTGAGTAGTATTCTAGCTCCTATTTTTATTTGATTGGACTCTATAGATTCGTCTTAACAATTCGAAGACCAAAAATTAAAAAAATCGATGAGTTTCGATAAGTTTAGATGAAAAACTTGATTAATGTTCCACTTTATTTATGGACCCACGGCGAGTAGGCTCAGAGGATTATAAGGGTGCGGATCAGATAGAAATAGGGACATATATGTGTAGAATTTTTAATGGGCGTTTTTTTTGCAAAACATAGAGTTTGAATTTTTTTTAAATCATACAAAAAAATACATTTAAAAAAATTGAGTTTAAAAAACCACGATATAATAATAATAATAAACATGATATGAAATTAAATGATAACAAAACATTATGTCAAAAGACTCCAAAAGTCGCCGAACAGCTAATCTTGATTGATATTTCAATGGAGCTACACAAACTAATTGGCAGTAACTGTAAAAATGGTCCACAAACGGTTGTATTAGAATTGTTTTTCAGGGATGTGATTCAACAATCATCATATAATATAAAGCGCTAGAAATGTATGTATGTAAGTATGTCTGTCAGATCCTACATATCCAGAAACACTAAACCGATTTTAAATCTGAATACGTCATTACAAGCGCATTGTCTAAACTCAAAGATCGCAAAAATAAAAAATTCAAAAATGTTGACCCCTGACGTTTACGAAATCAAAAACGTCAGATTAGATTGATTTGGATGAGTCCAACGTCGTTTAAACCATTGTTTCAAATAGATAAACTTTCATTTTGAACTATCTTTGGAAATATTGACCCTTGACCTTTAAAAAGGTCAAATGCGCAGTTTTCATCCGATTTGGAAGGAAGAAACGTAATTTAAACCATTGCACCGCGGGTAACAACAGGATTGTGTTAGGGTCTTCAAAAACGCTTTCATGGCCTCTAGCTCTGAGCTTCAATTTTGCTCGGCTTTGACGGGCCTCTACACCTAGTTTTTAGATAAAGAACTGTGTAAAAAAAACTGAAGCACATATCAGTGACATTTTATTTGTCAATTTATTGATTTGCAATCAATCAGTGACATTTGTAATACCATATCACAAATTATCAGTTTCGCAATTCAACATAAAGTTCACCGAAGCATCCAAAACTGAGACAAAAAACCAGCAAAAACACAATTTTAGCTACATTCGTTTGCAAACTGGCATAGCTTCGAATCGGTCCAATAACTAATTTTTTAAAAGACAAAATGTTTCAACCAATATAAAAAATTTCAGGGTTTCTGACTCTAACGATTATAAGTTTTGTAGTTTCTAATTCATTAATTCCTGACGGTCCTCTATACAACGCCAAGCAAACTGGTTAGCCTTTTTTAAATTTTTAGCAACGAAGATTATAAAATAAGTGACAACTCCTGCCACCAGTGATTTGCTGCGTCACGATATGACATTAAATAAATTATAAAATATTACAGAAACCGGGCCTATATCGAAAGAAATTATGAAAGCCAATCCTCGACTGGCTTTCTTGGGAAACTTTAATGGAACCAACTACTATATAGAAAGATGCCGCTCTGAGGAAATTTCGCAACAGCCACGACGACCCCAACGAAGTGAACAACAGATGCAACTATCTTAATTTG
>JAQGBQ010001065.1:0-13790 GCA_034698485.1 Vertagopus arboreus
CTAGGCTACAGCAAGAAATTGGATCCTAAAATGTCTCAAACGAGGAAGGGACATCATTTTATACACATATTTGGGACTATCGTAATACATTAACACATTTTAATTTATTTTAACTTCCTTATTCGTATTGACGAACTTAAATAATAATTTTGATTCTACCGCACAACCTTGAACTTGGAAACAAGCAAGAAAGGAATCTCGTAATATATGGGTTGCAGAAACTGAGAAAGTTATCAATACCATACATGAAAATGTAGGATACGGGAAGGCCTTAAAAAGACGTTATTGACATTTCCTGTGACTCATTCCACAACAAGATGGGGTACATATTCGAAAGGTGTTTATGATGCCTTCAGAACCAACTATCCTCACATATATGACAGGCTGAATAGTAACCAAAGTTTAGATTTGGACCACAAAGCTTGTCGCAAACACCGCTGCATTGAGCGATATATACACCCTATAACAACAAATAAAGGTGCAAAGTGCTTTATGAAATCCCAAATGCTATCATATTAAAACAAAGTCCAATTCGGTTAAATTATTTACAATCTTAACTATTTATTAACCAACATAGTTTATACTCCGATAGAGTTTTATCGTAGACAAAAAATCATGTAGGGTTTAGGGAACTCGATCAACACATCCCGTGGATCATAGGGAGTCAGTCGCTGACCTCAAGGATTCAAGACACATTCATAAGGAGGAGATGATGCTCTTTACGAGTTCACCCAAACAATGCTTTAGAGAGATGATGCTCTTCACTAGCCTATCCAGAAACTGCTTACGGATTAAGGGAGACAATTCTCTTTATATACTCAGAGTAACAATACAAATAACTACTGTCGAAGCTGAGTTCAAATCACTTGAACTCATCGTTTTACATATGACTAATAATATTATTATGATGAGGAGAGTGAAGCCGGACTTCTAGGCAAATGGCACATTCTCTATGCTCATCTCATACCCGTGAGGAATTATCCTCACAACCCAAATAAGTCAACTCTCTAAAACCATGCAAACACTAGATATTTGCGCTTGGCAAATTGACGGGCTGAATACCAATTCAATATGCGAGGAATAGGTGATGCTCTAATTCATGGCCTTAATACAAACGAAATTGAAAATGTAATATGCAATTCCGTATAAAAATTGCTGCCGAATACAATAGTTGCTTGCAGAGAACTAGAAACTAATGAAACCTATTGCTCCAAACGTATTTTAAGCACACAACATGGACCAGTTGGGTAGAGTACTCGATTATTCAAACAATCTCAATCAATTCCGGAAGAAACCAGTATCGGGGCGCAAACAAAAGATGCATAACAGAAAGCAGGGATATTTGCTGAAGATCTACCAGATCGTATCTCGAGTCGGATCAATAATTGTAAATCGGAGATCATTCAAGACGAGAAAACATTGTTTTCAGTGGCAGAAGTTTTAAAGAGGCCGATAAGTACAGTCCCTGAAGTACTTGATCGACACGTCCCAAAAGCCGTTGCTGCTGGCTTTTTGGAAGAAGACATCCAAAATTCTTCCAACATTCCACATCAGTATGCTAAGGATACAGAGGATGTTCACTCTAATATGAAAGATTATTCCACGTGGAAATTTAAAGAGCAGCTAAATAAGGAGTCCAAATTTCACAATTCCATGATCAGTGAAAAAATTGGAAAATATCCTGAGATAGCTCAACTTCTCGCAGATGCACCTGTTTGATTAAAAAATGAAAGTGTGGTGGAAGGAATGGGATCTGTTGTGAAGCTACACACACCAAACAGAGGGACTTTGAAACCGGAAAATTTATCTAAAGAATCATTCATGCATTGGAATGGACCACCAAAATGCACAGCATGTGATAAAATATTAAGTAGGTAACTAAAGAAGGCTTATGGGTACGACCCAGCAACGTGGCGTTTTCAGAGGAAAAAAGAATAAAATTAATCAGTACATGACAAAAGTCGTTGATCGAATAGACAAAGAAGACGGTCGTGTATCGTTTCTGAAGTCTAATGAAAATACAGAAGATGAAGCATCAAATTACTAAGCAGATTCTGACATTGAAATAATTGAATACACGGAGGAACAAGAACTAGAAGAAATAATGGAAGATGATTAGATGATAATGAGTTAGAATGAAACCGATTCGGAGCAGATATGCCAAGACGATGGAGATTCCATGTCAAGTACGAATAGTATATTTAATATTGTATTTGTATGTACATTATTTAAATTAATTGATAGATTATTTTAGGTATTTTTATAATCTAATTTTTAGAGGAAGAGCTCAATAATCTTCACTGTGAAGGTATCTCAGAAAAAAATAGCGACCGTGAGGAAGATCTGGAGGAAGTTAACAATGCATTATCATTATATGCTGAGGAAGAGGAGGAAGAAGTGAAGGTTGCGGAGAAAGAGCTTTAAAACATATATTTATATTTATTTTTTGTACTATAAATTAGTTACTTTCACCTTATTTTTATTTACTTAATTATTTCTTCTCAAAGTGTCTCCTTAACTTTTTATGTAAATATCCTAGACTTCATTACACGCTAGTTCCTTATCACCCCTGTGTCTTCTCGCCATCCAAAAATTCTGGATTTCTTCACATCATCTCGGCTCTACTTCTCCTCCGTATCGTTTAACATTACGTTAATTGGCTTACGCTTAAATACATTACTAGGGCTATAACTATACAAGATCTCCATCTACTTATCCAAACACAGCTTCCTACCATTGTATATCTTTAACATCATTCTTTCAAAATGTACCTTCCATTTTTTTCTAAGCTCAAGTGTCCCTCGAGCATTTTTTTCTGCTATGGAAGATTTTACAGGCATGGCTTAGGCATCAGATTTGTTATTAATTCAAGCAAGCAGGTAACACTGAAACCTTAGTGATCTAAAACCCCTTCTGCTCTTAGCAGCAAAATTAGACAACTCTAAAACGTGTCAAAATGAGACTGGAGATTAGACTGACGACGTAAAAAAGGACTACTGGCACTTTCGTGAACCTTTACGTTAACGTTGAAATGGATACAATATCAAATTAATAAAATAGCCTAAATCAACAAAAGCATGGGTTAGTAAAGAATATTTGCCGGGTTTATGGCCTCCAAAAAACGGAACTCTTACAGCTTCTGCCGTTACACACGTACCAAACATTCTTCGACTAACTTCTTCTATCCTATGCATAGTTGATAAAAGTGCTACATTATTAAATATACAACTTATACACAAATTTATTGTGAATCGGGAATTATTGCGAAAGGTCTAATTAACCAGCACTGTTTGACCACAAAGACTGACGGCTTCATCATTCAATGGCCTAAAAGCCGTAGTGCCTACAATATATTTATTCAAATTTTTCTTTAACATTTATTTGTTTGTATAATTATTTGTAATAGTACTACTTTAAGACTCGAAGAATAGTCAACCAAGAGCTGTTGGAAATTACTGGGCAATGGGCCATGCAATAAAACATGTCCCAAATTACAACATGCATCCATGGATTCTTTTGTCACAGGCTGTTGAAGCAGCAATTTCCAGATTTTTTTGCTGAAATGTAACAACCTTTATTTCCTTATGTACTTGTTTTGTAAATTTTTGAATCACATCATAACCGTCTGTTGAGCTTTTTCATTGGAAACTTTTTTGAGACGTATACCTACGGAATTTTCTATTATAGTTGGGTGACTGACAATCTTCTTACTGGGACAGTAGCTATCAATAATGTTGCAGACTTTACAGTTCCTATTAAATTCCACTAAATCTTAACGTATGTTTTCCAATAGAGGTTATTCATCACTATTTCAAAAAATGACTACAACGCTGTTGCAGTTAGGCGTAAGTCGGGATTTTAATACATATGTGGATGGTTAAACCTGTGTAAACAGGTGTAATAGCTATTTGTTACAACGTATTATAGTTATTTACAAATAAACTTGTGTTGACAGGATCTCAACAACTCTCATCAACCTACTATATATGTTGTATCAACGTCTTAGCGAACGTTTGTTAGAAACAGCAATAACGCAAGCGTTAATTTTTAAAAATTTCTTCGATCACAGATATACACACTTAAGATAATTGTTTAGATAACCCGGTATCGGTTGTTTGTCGAACCAAAATCCACGAAGACTTTTTTATCATATAAGTTAAAAAAAATGGGCCGGAAATTCAACCTACAGTGACGAACGAAAAACATAGCCTCGGAAAAGATGAAGATAAATACTTGAGCAATGTTTCAATGATGAATTTTTGGCAAACTGTTCTCCATTGATGCCAGGCTGCAAACTTGCGCTTCAAAAACATTCCGTCAATTCAATTCTCACTAAAGGAAACTACCTTCTTAGCTTTGCAATTTTCCCTAGAGACCCTGATACTTGTTCTATGATGTACAAATTTTATCTACTTACCCAACAGCACGAAGAAATTATATTGATCCGTGTTGGAGATATACAAACAATTGTTACCTATATACTATTAAGTATTTTAGATACCGATTTGCTAAATAACGCTTTTGGGGTTAAAATAGACAGTCGGGGTGCCTCAAACATAATTTTATGACAGCGGCCAAACGTTCATGTACCGTGTACTAGGTTTGCAAAAAGTCTTAGACCCTGATCGAATATTCGATCTATTCATGTAGAAGCAGGTTACCGACTAAGATCTACATCTTTAAACAACATTCCTCAAATGATTAATACAAACATTCATACAGAAGATGTATCCAACAGCTTTGACTTTTTAGCACTTGCACTAAACATGATCTACGATGGAAATGTTGACCAACCTGAACGGCGAAATTCTGAAAGTTGAGCTCTTCACAATTCAAAAATATTAAGAAATAATATAGGAAGTTTCTTTGGGGGTTGATCATTGAATTGTTAATTGCAATTGTCGTTGTCCTGGCATTGAATTGTTTATCTCAATTTCGAATTTGTTTTGGAAGTATATCTTCGATTTTTATAGTTTATTTTGCTATTGATTCATCCATGCATTAACTTTTAGGAAAAAGACATCCAGGCAAATACCATTTAGCTGGTAACGGGGATGTATCAAAAATCGCTCTGGCATATCATTTAATTTAAAATGTAATTACTTATATAATTTAAATTTGGCAAAATTTGAAATTTAATAAATAATTAATCGACTATTAAATTATGCCATATGTTTTTGGAATTGAAAAATGAACTAAGCTTAGACTCCGAAAAAACATACTTTACTCAACTGAATCCATACTGCAATATTTTCTTGTCAAGGTGGTGTCAGTATAAATTCTAATGTCACAGAAAGTATGGATTGTGATTTTTTTTTAAAGAAACGATTGTTTCCCACACGGGTCAAGTTAATATTAATTAGTAAAGTTAATAAATGTCTGTAGGTAGGCCAATTTTTGGTCGTATGTTCTTTGGCACTGTAAGAGTCACAATAACTAAGCAGTGTTCTGAGACGTCCGACTTTGGCCCGAACAAACTCTTTCACTAGATATTAATATTCTAGTTCAAAGTTAACTACTTAGAATAAATTATTTGAATTAACTTATAATAATTGCATCTGTAATAATAACATTTCTTCTATGAATAAATCAATAAAATGAACAAATCAAAAAGGAAAATAAAAGTTTGAAGAGTCCGTGATGGTTTTGTGGCATTGAACAAGTACCAATGGATGTGTCCGAACCAATTACCGGTAATTTTACAGATTTAGTTCAGAATTTTAGGTTCAATTATCAATAGTTTATGAATTCTACCTTCTTCATGCAGATGCAGTGTAACAAATAATCAAACTTATCGAGAGAAATGAATTAACGAAGTTAAGAAAACTCTTTTCCTAACAGCATATTACACTGATGGGTGGAATAAATTCAGGACGTCGTTTTTTGGACAGTACACCGAAAATTCGACCAGACTCCAATGATTCACATATATATATATATATAAATATGAATGCGCCATGTGACTATTTAATCCAACTTTGAATTATTTTGTTTTGTTTTCAGGACACTTTCAATGGATACCAAAAAGAAGGCAACTGTTATATGCTAGTAACTAATCTTCTAGTTCTCACTCTTCCAGCTGACGCAGCACGAAATGTTTCTAAGGCTATCAACGACATATACATTGATCCTTTGTCTTTAGGTCTTTAAGGAAAAACAGGATTTAATAAAATGCATTCAAATATACCGTTTTGAATGAATCCATTAAAAACAATCTACTAGTTAATGAATAATTGTTTTAAATTGCAGCGGTAAAAGACCAATACATATGTAGAATGCTAAAATAATCGTAAATAGCTAAATATGGGATTGTAATTCAGAAATATCTTGATAGCTTTACCTGAGTTATCCTGGATATTATACAATATTTTCTAAGATCTCGAAAACAAAAACTTGTTACTTGAGGTACAAGGGAATATTAATTAAATCCATGTACATCTGGCCGATAAACCCGAGATCTTCAAGGTCCATTTTACAAAGAGTGACAGAATGTATCAGCGGATTAATTCCTTGTCTAGCTCAGTTTAAAATACAACTCATGGAGAAAACATTTCTCTAGAATATTTTCACGTCTCATGTTTACTTAACCAATACATAAAAATACACACAGACACACGCACACACATGAATACTTTTTTAGAAACTTATCTAGCTTGTGTATCGATATTGAATATTCTTCATTTGAAAATATTCCTTTAATTTTTTAAGGTATACAATCACTCGGACGCAAACAGAGGTTCAATGGAAATCAATGCAATCATCCGACCAAAAACCTGGTTGGACAGAGACAAAGGGAAATAAATTAGGAAATTACTCGTCTAAGACCAAGACAAAGACGACAGAACCGAAACAAGCAAGTGCAACCGCCAAAAAATCCCATTCTTCAAATGCAGCAACCAATTATGCAAGCCCTAGTTCAACCGTAAACCTATCTTCAAACTGTCAAGCCAGCTTTATGTATGTTTGAGGAACTACTTTTGGATCTTCATAACAAAGCAATAATGGATACGTGTCAGCGAGACGAAACGTGACGTTGTCACCAACAAAACCTGCCGTAAATCCTGAGTTTCCTTCAATTTCTGAATTACTTGGTCCGGATGGGGAGCAGCAGTTTAACCAACGCATCCGGGAATGTTCAGAACGGGGTAAGCGGGAGTGCGCTAAAATAAAAGTTCAAAAAAAAAGAAAAAAGGAAACAAGAGAAAAATGTTGCTTCTCCAATCGCGACAAAATCACAAAAACAAAAACTTCCCACTCGAAATACAAGTGAAACTTGTCGGATTGTCCAAACAAGTCCATCTACATCTGCACGAAAAAGCAGAAGAAACTCGTACGAAGACCAAAGACCGGGATCTTCAAGGTCACCGTTAGAAATGGTGGCCGAACAAATATCAGCGGATTAATTACTTAGGGGTGACCGCATTGGGGTGTAAGGATTCAAAGGATGATGTAGAGAACATAATTTATTTATTTTCGCTCATGCTTTCGATATGATACTCATACTTTCTTCAGGAGTCAATAATTACAAGTAAAAATTCGTATAGAATGTTTAGTAGAATAAATTACGAAATTTGAAATAGTGCTTATCAATAGCATTTAAAGGTTGTCAAGGTGGTTTGATAAGTGGTAGGACTAGATTAACGAATATCGGACTCATCTGCTGTCCATCATCTCGGTTTAGGGGGCTCCCGCATCTTCGAATATACAGACCCTCTTTGACCTTTCTTGGGAAGAACCTTGCCTCACGAACGGATTATATACTTGTCTAGCGCAGTCAAGAAAGTCTGGAACCGCAGCAACCAAATTTTGAGGTTGTCAAGGTAGTGGCAACTCGACAAACGGGGCTCGAAGATATTATTTTGAGAGCTCTGTTCCTGAATCTTTAAGAGCAGGTATAAGAAAACCTTGCGAAAACAGTTGACGTTTAGCAAAAGTTCAATGACAAGTGATTGAACTTTCAAAATTGTATTCTAGAGATCAACGAAAAGCCCTCGAAAGGTCTGAATCACGGCTAATCGACAATACTGGTCCCACATTTTGTCTCAAGTACTTCTTGTGGCGTTTCCCAGCACCGTGTTATGGCTGTCCTCTGGAATAGCTCTTTACCCGGCCTTCCAGATAAATGTCTTAAACAAGATGGATCACATCACGCTCGCTTCGGATGGAACTATGACTCATCAGCTAATTGTTAGATAACTAGTGAAAACCAGTTAGAATCAGGAACAGCTTTCTATTTTATTCCTAACCTTTAGTCTGCATTCCTTGGCAGACCTACCTATAAACATTTTGACCACAATGTATGTATGGACAATCAAGTTCATCTTAATAAACAGTAGTGACTATCTGAGAGAGACTGACTTCAACATCTTGTTTTTGTCTCATAATCATTATCTTCGATTCACCCAACAAAATGTATATAGTAGTAGAGCGTGATAACAAACTTGTTATGAAAGATTACAAAAGGAATCGATCCGCCAAAGTTGATCTTGCCGTTTTTTCATACGTCTTGCTGAATGTTCGCTGTAAAAATAATCTTCTGTTATGGTTAAGCATCCACAATTGAACGTCAAAACCGGTTTTTGGTATTATACGTTTAATCCGCGGGGAGCTTTACCTTTATTTGTAAATAGGCTTAGTTAGTTCAAGTTAATTGATGTCCTCTAAAACTGTAATTTAAGGGATCCCAGAAAGAATTATTAAATAAATGAAAGCACTGAGTTTGCCTCAGTATGCCATTATGAATCAGTTCTTCTGTTTTTTACCCGTGCAGCCCAAACGTCCCTCATCATAAAACAATTCAATGTAAGACTCCTTTTTTCAATGGGAAGCTCGAAGAAGAAATATTTATGAAGCAGCCGAACTAATGGTCCAGAAGAGGTTTGTTTATTAAAAAAGAGCCTTTCTGTGCTTAAACGAGCACCTCGATGCTGGAATAAGAAGATTTCCCCATTTTAGAAAGAACTTTATTTCAACAAAAAGCGACCTTTCTGTGTTTGTAGCCACCACTTACAAAGAATTTGCCTACCTCATATTATACGTGGATGATAGCTTGCATATTTCTACAGATAATGAACTGCTTAAATGAATATTGACAAGCATACAGAAAGCGATTGAAATCAAGATCACTGCTTGGTCTCAATTTGTGGGCATTGGAATCAATTACAATGAAAATAACGGCATCATTAGCTTAATCCAGGAAAAACTGATCAATGATTTCCTGCTTAAATTGAATACGGAAAAGAGTAAAAGTGCATCCATCCCCATGCCCACTATCAAGACCTTATTCCTGCACCAGAATACAACACACAGCTTTCATACAAAGACCTAATTGGGTCATTGTTCTTCATAGCCAAAACAACAATATCAGACACTGTATATGCAATTGTCAAGCTAGTTCGGTTTGGGACTTGCTATGTTAAACCTCACTGGAACATACCCAAGTACATTGCCAGATACTTGCGAGGAACTATTACTCATGGACTTCAATATGGGCCGTCTAAGAATCTCAACCTTTGGGGATATTCAGAATCTGACTATGCTGGAGATAGAGTTGATAGAAAATCCGCCACTGGATTTATGTTTGTATCTAACGGTTCCCGGTGCTCACAAAAACAATCGATCGTAGCCCTCTCATCAACCTAGGCCGAGTATGTTGCATTAGCAGCTGGAAACAAAGAAGCTATTTGGTATATGCATTTCTTGAGTGAACTTGGCTATACCAAAAGAGAATGATTCTTATAGTTATCTCCGTGACAGAGCAATGTACAATTGTGAAGTGATTATATCCAATGTCCTTTATCGTAACTATAGTTACGGACGGGAGTATGTAAAAGATTTCCTTGCTCAACAGTAATACTTTACTTTTAACTTTGAGACAAGCTAGTCTGTGTTCTACGGGTAACTTTTGCAATGAATTTTTAATTTTTTAGAACATATTATTGGAACCAACTTCATTCCAAGGGAAAGAAAAGCTTTGGATTACATATTTGCTGTTTAATGCCTGACGAATAACAAATGATACTCGAATGCGATTGCCAAAGTGACTGAACAAAGTAACAAGTATCAGCAATATTTTAACCGGAACTTTGTAACACAATTTTTTAAAAAGTACGCTATCTGAAATGGGAAAAGCTACTTTGCACATCCGACTTAAAACATGTTTCTCAGGATAAATTAGCAGAACATGACCAAACTTGCTTTCATGAACTAACTTTATGGTTTTAAAGATCAGAAGTATACTTCAGGAGATTTTAAATAAAGTAATAAGTAAAAGTATATAAAATAAAAACCAATGAACTGCAACCACGATTATTTGATTGACTCAAATGAGTTATTACAGTTCCAGCCTATATACTGCCTCTTTTGACTCTGAATTTGTGCTGAATAATATATATTTAATCACATTTATTTTAAATTTAAACCCTAAACCCTGAACTCTAAGAAAAGCAATTCATTGCTTCTTGGGGTAGATTTTTTATACATCATACAACTTTATATTAATTTTACTCTGACACTTAAAGATTATTTCCAGTCAAGAAAATGTCTACTCACATCCTCTATTTGTATACATGCAGCATTTAAATAAAAAAGACGCTATATATCAGGTCATCAGAACTGGGAATTTGGGGTTATTGGAAGATATTTCTCGACTTTCTTGATAAAAACAACATCGAGTTTGAATAAATGGAACAATACCCATCCAGCAAACGATAAGCAAGACCTAACTTGAAACTAATATAGTTATAGACTGGTCAAAACGTTTATCAATTGAAAGGATTTAAAAGCCGTCGGTAATGTAAAAAAACTTATAGATAGATAAATTATATATATATTTATAGAGCCTGTGAAGCTGAGTAAGATCTTAATATTGGATTGTTGAGCAGGTTTAACGTTAAAAAGATAGCTATACCCTGAGCTACTTCCTCTATCGTCAAAATGCTCTTTTAAAGGAAGCTAAAGCTGGCACTTGCTTAGTACATTCATAAAACAACAACATTATAAAAGCTGGTCTTATATACCACGTACCACCAAAGTTAGAGCGACTGCCGAAATTACTTATTCTTATGATCAGTTCAGACACCAAAAATATCAATTATATATGACATCATGTATTTCTTTAAGTTTTCAATGGGTACTAGTTATGCTTAAAAGTTCCTGATATAAATAGTAGTTTGAATTAGTCTATTTGCAATTCAGCCCTTGCCTTATAAGCTAAAAATTAGTGCCAAATTAAACTAGACAGCTTATCTTGCCTAGTTTGCTTTGCAGTTTATTTCTAAACTTCTTAAATCAAACTGTGATCACAGAAAATCTAGTCTGTGTCAAATATAAAGATAAAGCTCGGTCTTAATTTCTCAATCAATTTATTGTTTAAACTTTGAAATAATTAACTAGAGTTTTGGTTTAAATAATTGTAGACTTGCCAATGATCTGTTGCTGCATGTTAAATTCTGTTCAGGACAGTAAAGCTTGTCTAAATTTGACTTTTTATCATTGCCAAAATGAACAGATCGACATTTCTGATGCTTGTTGAAGTAATGTTAAACAGGCAGTTTTTTGAGAGACCGAAAAGTGGTTACTCTAGGATTGGGCCTAGCGTAAATTCTAAACGGTAGGAGTACCTCGTATTAATGCATCTTGAGCAAAAAATAGTAACTTTAGAACAGTCAATATTTTAAAAGATCTACAAAAGTCCTTAAAGATCTTTTATATCTTAAGAATGACCTTTAAATCAAACAAAATGTTGCACTCTTGATTTAAAAAACGTAAAAATTGCATATCTATTTTCATACAAATATTTTATAAATTTCAGCATATCATGGCAGCATTAGCATGAAAGAATGTTAAGTTTTCTGATTTTTTTTACATTCTTAAAATTCTGATTTGAAATATGGAATTATCAAAATCCTAGATTTCCGCTGATGCGCTAATTTTTTAAAGAGAATTTGTTTTATCCGTGATTATTAAAATTGCACTGGAAGGCTAAATTAAATATCTGGGCACTAACCTAGTCTATTATAATTTTTTGTTAAAATTAAAAGTTAAAAACGTTATACTATACTCTTTATGATTGGATCTCCAGGAGGTTTTCAGCATTCTTGGATTTGACTCTTTTTTCCTTGTTGATTCCATCTATTAATAGTCCCCGATTGCAGTTCCCGATTTGAAATCTGCAAATAATTTATGAAAAGCTTGAAATACATAATTAAATTTACCAGAGATGTTTAAGACCTCTAAGGTAATATTACTAGCAAGAAGACAGCTTTTCAAAAGTCCAATGTGCAGAATAAACTGACATATGTAATTTTACAAAAAATATCTAAAATTATAAACTAAAACTTTAATCTTGGCGTTTGACCTATGGATATATATCATTTTTTTGTAATCATATATTCATAACAAAATGTCCCAGTTAAAAGTCTGAACCTTCTTAACTCATGAAATAACAACGAATTTGAATTTACAAACTTGAAGGTTAAAAGTTCAAAACCTGGTATTCAAATTAAAAATGTCCCCATTTTCTAGTTTTTACAAGAAACTTAAAATATTTACTATACTGCATATTTAAAACCGGTATGTTTTCTGATTTAATTTTAAAAGCACAAATTGCAAATAAATTAATAAACCTACCCATGTTTGGTGAGATGGATATTTAGACATTGTCTAAGGTGACGATGACATTGGTGACCACGAGTTGGAACGTCTGCCGTCTCTATAATGTTGGATCTACCCAGCTTTTCTCTTGTCCATATCCATATTTCATTTGCTCTTTCCTATAATTAAAAAAATTGAGTTAATTGGTTAATTTAAAATGTCAAATTAACATTTTAATAATGCATTGTGAGTTGCAATAGAAAAGACTTCAATTAAAAAGAAAATCGGCTTAAAAAGAAAGTCTGCTCAAAGAGTAGAAATAGCCGCTTAAATATGTGAATAAAAAACCAACATTTTCGCGATCAACAATTAAGTTAAGACACCAGTCTTTTTAACGGATAATTAGCATAAGTGTAGTATTTTTTAAAAATCTATTTATTTTCTTAAGCTAAAGTTTAGTAGTTTATTGTTTTTTCATTACGGATAAACTTTGAAAAAATTTGGGTTGAAGAGAAAAAATTGCAACCCTTTTTTAGCAAAAATCTCCGAAAAAACTTGATAATGAATTTTGAGACATACGTTTCACTAGGCTTATCATAAAATTCATAAAATATGAAGATATTTTTGTTTTAGTTCCAACTCTTCGGAAGTAGGTTAGGAAAAAACATAACGAAAACAAATCGTATTCACTAAGAACCTTTCAAAGTAAATCCTGTTCAAGGCTTGTTTCAGATCCAGTGTTATCGAAGAGAATATTAATTAAGAGATGCGTTTCAAAAATTCTATCAAAGGTGAATTAGAAACCTTTATCAATAAGCTTCACGAAAATCACAACATTTCATCTTGACCGAAACTTATTCAAAGGAAGTTCAAATTACCTCCATGAAAAAAATATTTATTTTGTGCCAAAGGACGCTAAACTTCATAACTTATTTACTCTAACACCATCCGATTTAATTCTTCTGAGCATTTTTAATATCCTAAAACTTAAGCTTCAAAATAAGTAACACACCTGATAAAATTTAAAGCGACGAGGAAGAAAATTAGATAAACAGTTGGGAAAACTACTGAAAAAGATTTCATGCAAATTGTTAGAAACAAAAGTGAATCACTAACTACAGAGGTGGTGGCATCCTTGGATGTTAATTAAATTTTTAAGCCAATTAATTGCCACACCACATATGCAAAAGGTTTTG
>JAQGBQ010001066.1:0-13753 GCA_034698485.1 Vertagopus arboreus
TTTGGTCTTTCTACTTCCAGGGCAATGCTTAATAATCGATGAACCATCAAATCTGCATATCTATTCAATTAGAATTTAAAAAAAGTTAATCTCAATTAAAATTATAGAGCTATACTTGCAAAATCTTCCGGGGGTTTGTTTTGCAGGATTATTTTGTTTTGGAAGATTTTGCAGGTATGGAAGGCAACAAGTAAAATTCCGGAGCCCGTTTTGACCTTCTATTTTTTTAATTAGCCGATTTCTTCAAAATGTTGATAAGAGCCCATATAAAAAAATTCTTCGAAATCAGACCTGACATACGCTTACAAATCGATGTCAAATATTTTTCGAAAAACTCGATTGTTGACCCCCAAAAAATATTTTTGAGCTTTTTTTGAACAAATCTACTTAAGCAAATCGGCAAATTGAAAATAGCAGCAAACTCCAAATTTACCGTCAAAACCGACATAATTGTAGAATAGTTCATTTACCTCCTAATCGGAGATGTAAAGTGAGTGTACAATTTCGCAGCTAATCCGAAATGAGGATAATCATCCGGTGGTGTTGTACCAGAACAGCAATATAAAGCCTGAGTCATACACCGAGTTGTAAGAACTCGAAGAATACTTTTCAATTCTGGGGGTTGATGCTCCAGTGACTCGTTCAATTTCTTTGATCCTTCATCAACAATTATTTTTATCCCGTGAGCTCTAGCAGCCAAAAGCAAAGGTTCGAAATTCCCTGGAGGTGGAATTGGATGTCTTCGCAACAATGTAAATTCTCTGAACGTCTCTAGTGTAAATTGAGCAACAGAGCAATTTGCTAGCAACATGAACTCTTCAACCAAAGAATGGGATTCCTCACAATCATCTTCTGATTCGCCTTCTTCATTTACTTCGCTGGCAGACAACATCAAAGCTCTAAGAGGATAAAAAAAATTCCCACGTTAATTACCACAGGTTCTTAACCTATCACAAATCACACGCAAAATAATTATTTACCCATTTTCAAATCGCTTTTTCTTCAGAATTTGAGCCAAGTAACTCAACCCTTTTAGGGATTCTGTGATGACATCTCCAGACTTGTTGGTATTAAGACGAGCCTGTGCCTCAGCATATGTCATTGCAGCCTTAGAGTTGATTACTCCTTTGTAGAATTTCGTTTCCAAAATATCTGCATTCTCATTCATTTTCCAGATTACCGAGAACACTATTTTATCCGTTCCACAGTGCAACGATGCCAGATTAGAGCTTATCAGTGCTATTATGAAAAAAAATATTTATCTCAATTAGATAATTAGAGCCATTAAATAATAATATAATTTGCAGTAATTTGGACTTACGAGGAATCATGTCAATTCTCCGATCTGCAAGATACACCGTAGTGCCTCGCTTTGCAGCTTCATCATCAAGAGCATTCCCTGGCTGCACAAAGTACGAAACATCAGCAATATGAACACCAACTTCGTAAGTCCCATCAGCATTTTTTCGACAATGAAGTGCATCATCAATATCCGTACATCCCGGTGGGTCAACAGAACAGACGATAATGTCACGAAAATCTTTTCTCTTTGCGTATTCTTCTTCAGAAATTTTCCAAGGCATGGAAGGCAGACATGCTTCAACTGCTTTGGAAAATGGATCGTGTGGTATCCCATGCTCGTGAAGAACCGCCTCTGTCTCAGTCTCTATTGTACCAGCCGGTCCCAAAATCTTGATGTAGTGACCCTAAAATAAAATAAAAAAAATAATTTATGAAAAGTATTCATTTATGAATTTTAGAACAAAAAAAACATAACATACCACCGGGTTACGGGACGAAACAGGCCACTGATCAATCTGAGCAACGATTTTCTGCCCCTCATACCGGTCCACATTCCTAGTCTCAATCCTAACCTTAGGAATCTTCTTATTATCGGGAAAGAAAAAGTGAAAGTTGGCTCCTTCTTTCAAGCTCTTCTTAATAACTCCACAACAAGGAAGCCATTTCCGTCGAATAATTCCAACCACTTTTCCAGTTCTTTGTTTCTGAACATTTTTCTTGGTGCTTTCAGCAACCGCTGCAAATATCTCTTCTTCTTCCATGAGATCCTCTTGTGCTTGGATGTCTCCATGCATTTCTTCATTCTCCACCACAATTTTATCAGCCGACAACTTCGGTTCTGTTTCAGGGGGTTCGACTACAACCATTCCGGATGCAACTGACCATTGGTCTTCAGGGAGGATTTCAAGTACCACAATATCTCCATCAGTTGATCGATTCACGTTATCCAAACCTTGCAATAATATTTCATTGTAGGATAATTCATCTTTCTTCTTCCTTTGATCTGGTTTAGATCCATCTACTTCGATTCGTACGAATCCTTCAAAGAAGTTAAAACTACGATAAGCTCCTTGATAATATTTTCCTGACTTGATTCCGTCTTGCAAATTCTTCGAGTCGAGATGTGGTGGGTAGGTGAAATCCGTGTATTTTGTCATTGCTGTAAAAAATAATTTAAAAATTTTTACAATAAAAAAAAACTTCCCTTCCAGTTTATAGGCCAATTTTATTAATTTTTGCTTTAATCCCATGGCATTTTTAGCCACCACGGGTCAACTTCTCGACCGATTTTGCTCATTTTTGAACTTAAATTCGATTTTGACCCAATGGACATGAGTTCAAAATCTCAAGGCGACCATCGTGTCCCTGGACGGCTAAAAATCAATGTATTGATTATGTGGAAATAATTACGATGAATGAAACCTACCCTCATCTTCATTATAAGGTATACGACAAAGTTTGTCCTCTAAATCCTGAAATTCCTCCGTCATCTGTCCAACATATTCTTCCCCTGTAGCAAGAAGCAACGGCTGTTCAATTTTTACTGGGATCTTGTTCAGAAATTCAGGATTGTCGCTAAGAATGACGACTTTGATTGGTCGACCTGAAAGATGTTCTGTGAAGTATTGATAGCTTGTGATAAATTCTCGAATATTTCTCTCTTCGTTGGATTCATTTGGAAGACGGGTGACGAATGTTTCACTAATAATAAGAAGAAAAAAACATGTAATATTTAATTATGAAAAGCCTTTTAATTTTTTTTATATACCTGTGATGCTCATTCAAGAAATAATTCCACTTTTTAGTCTTGACTCCATTACGAATTCGCTTGTACTTGGTCACATTACGACGGAATACTTCTTCCATCACGTTTTGAAGCAGAATCACATTTTCCAATTCTTCCAAAACGTCCGTCTGAAAAAATTTAAAAAATAATTTAGCCATTATAAAAAAACATTAAAAAACAAGTAATGAATTTGAATTACCTGTCGTAACATAAATGTAGCATCTGGCAGAAGGTAGTGCTTGAAATTGAACTTTTTGGAATGAATTGCTGGAACGTCATCCAATTTGTAAGACGATCGATCCGTTATAGGACAAACGGAACATCCGAATGATCCGCAATTTATATCAGTCCTTAGATACTTCTCTCTTGATATCTGCAATTTAAAAAAAACATATTTTAAATCAAGCAAATAATAATTGATTTTTGTTTATGATGTCCCTGGCTTGCTTTCAATTCACAAGATATTATTTTATAAATCAATAGTGAATCTACAGAACAGCAGGATAAATCTGGTTTAATTTAGCACAGTCAATGATTGGGTAAGAAACGGTTCTAACCAACAGTAACCTGTGCTATTTCTGGTCATTTTTTTGCGAATCTAATGCATTTTTATTTTTGACTTAGGTCAGCAATTTGCGGTGATTAATCTAAATTACATTATGACTTAGTTTTATTTGTTCCTGACGGCTTTCAATTCACAAGACATTCTTATTTCGTCGATAAGTGAATTTTCGGAACAGTAGGAATAATTGTTTTAAATAGGTTTAATTTAGCATAGTTTTTGATTTGGAAAGAAACTATTCTAGCCAAGAATTCCTCCATGCAATTATGAATTACAACTAGACATTTACATCGATTACAAATTATAACTTAAAATGACATGCATTTTCGCCAAAAAAAAACACGCGAAATTGAAAGTGTCAAGTGCTCTTTTTCGAACCGGTATTGAGTATTTTGACAATAAAACGTGCAAATTCATCCTCTACAAGAATATCAATACAATTGTGAATTACAATTGAAAATAATTAAATAATTAATAAATAATTAAAATGCAAACCAAAAAGCGGCGTTTTCTTCTGGTTTTGTCGATAGAAGTTTAAATTCTTTAAATACTTTTCGAAACGGTATCGAAAATTTTGGCAATAAAACATGCAAATTCATCCTTTACAAAAATATAAATACAATTGTGGATATGAATTGTGATTAACTGCAATTAATCGTTAAATACAAACCAATTAAAAATAATTAAAAATTAATAATTAAAATAATTAAACCAAAAAAGCGGCTTTTTCTTCCAGTTTTGCCGATAGACGTTTAAATTGTGTTACTTTTCGAAACATTTTAATAATAATAAAACATGCAAATTTACACGAATTTCGATCCAATTATAAATATTAATTGATTAAGTCTGAAATACAATTAAAAATAATTAATAAATAATTAAATAAAAAAAACAAACCTTCAGCGGCTTTCCTTTCCTATTCTGTCGATAAAAAATGACTTCCTTCACAGGCCGCTTCATACTGAACTCTAACGAAGGCTTGAAATCCATCTCCATTTTGAAAATTTCAAAATTTCCTAAAAATTATCAAAATTTCCATAAAAAAAAAAAAAAAATTTCCAAAAAAAAACAACAAAGTTGTTGCCTCCTCGTGCAATTGTGGATTTAAAAAAGCGCCTGTACTTTTAGCCATAGAGTAATTGTGTGATGGCCAACCCCTTTGACTCAAATAAAACATTTCCATACAAGAAGAGAGATAGCCCTGAAATAAATAATTAAAATAACAATTCTTGTCATCACTTTATATTATTAATTGTAATTAAATAATTATTTAACTTATTTCATTAAATTAATTAACTATTTTATCACAATTAATTAATTCATTCAGAATTCATATAAGAGAAATAGATTTATTTATTATGAATTCTGAATTTTCTAGTCATTTCCCTGCTGTTTCATGTTTCATTTTATCTCTTCTCTAGTAGCTTTTTCATAAGAGTTCTTTCTTCAATTTTTAATTAATTTAACTAATTTTGCACATGTTTTTCTGGAAATTTAATCATTAAACTGTTTAAAAGGTGTTTAAGGTCATTTTTATTAAGAAAAATCTGCTGTTTTCTATTCTTTTTGTGGGGCTCTTCTAGCTTTTTCATAAGACTGTAAAAAAAAGAGTTCTTTATTCAGTTTTTAATTAATTTAACTAATTTTGCACACTTTTTTCTGGAAATTTAAGCATTAACTTCTTGAAAATGTGTTTAAGGTCATTTTTATTAAGAAAAATAATGTTTTTATATGATTTTTTAAATTTTAATTTAATTTTGTTTCAGAAGGTGAAGAGGAAATCAGAGGCGTTTTTTTCCGGGCTGGAATTCAGAGGTGAAATTGGATTAATTAAATTGTAAAATGGGTAAGAACTTAAAGGGGTCAATTGGGGTCAATAATAATAATAATAAAATGAAGTTGAGAATGGCCGGCCCCGTCACGGAACGTTTGACCCGACTGGAAAAACGCTATTCGACTGTCATGGTACATCAGACCTACTTCAAAATATTGGACGAATGGATGCAGTGCATGTTTGGTCAGTCTTTTTTGCATTAATTGATTAATAATTAATTGGTTTTTGGGGATATTTTAAGTATTTTTAAGTAAATTTTAAGAGATTTTAAGAGATTTCATGATTTGAAATTTGAAGGAGAGAAATAGATTGGGCTTATCGTTTTGGTCGTTTTTGGTGTCATGAATTTTGTTTTTTGTTGTTTTAAAATTGGAAATCATTTAAAATTAATTGGTTTTCTTGAAGACAATTTGTTGATTAGAATGTTATGTTATGGTTTTGATATTTTTTTGAGAGATTTATCGTTTTTGAAGTTTATTTATGGAGGTTTATGAGAAAACGCTGACTTTCACTCGGAGTTGGTTTTGTTTTGTAGTTTTTTTCATTTCATTAATTAATATTTAATTGTTTTTGGGGATATTTTAAGTATTTTAAGAGATTATAGGATTTCAGATACGGTTGAAGTGATTAGAAGGAGATAAGTTGATTAAGCTTATCGAATTTTGATCGTTCTTGTTGAGAAAGGTGTCATGCATTTTGTTTTTGGTGTTTTAAAATTGGAAATCATTTAAAATTAATTGGTTTTTTGAGGACAATTTATTGATTAGAGTGTTAGGTTGAGGTTTTGATATTTTTTTTGGAAATGTTGTCGTTTTTGAAGTTTATTATGGAGATTTATGTACTTTCACATATGGGAGAATGCTGACTTTCACTCGGGGTGGGTTTTGAAGTAAATTCATATAGAATTTTATATTTATTTTCGTACATTTCATTTAATTTGATAATGTCTAAAAGTGTTTAAAATACGATTTTCTTGGTGATTTTGGGGTCAATTTTACTTTTGCTAGGTCAATATTCTGTGAAACGGTACCCATGCGGGGATTTAAATGTTTTTTTTAAGTCATCTTCCGCATTTTAAGTTTAGATGATTTTGATTTTCTTGTAATTATTAACTGCGACCAAAAGATATTAATTCATATTATCTTTATTCGAAAATTAACTAATTTCGAACAACTCTATTTTCTTATCCATATTTCATGATACTTCAGAGATTTTTACTCATCTTTGATTGATCTGATTACAGGAGCGCAGCTGTTTCCAAAGCCAAATGATGTAAAAGTGAACGAAGAAGAGTAAGTAGGATTTAAAAATTGCAAACAAATTATCATTTTTTTAGTCTAAATGTATAATTAATAATTATGTACGATGTGATTAATTCTATTTCAGACCTGACGAGGACAATCCTTTTTGTAAGTTGACATTCATCCTTAAAATCCATTTGATTATCATTGTTAAGATATTAACTTCATAATAATATGATTTTTTATGAATAGACGAGCTTAACATCCTAGCTCAACGGATATCATCGATGGAAGAACGACTCGAACACTTGGGATTCCCGATCCCAATGACTAAATTCAAAATCCCAGCCCCTCCACCGTCTCCGACTAAATCCGCAGTCAAAAGAACATTTCCAACAGTTGTTCCAACTACTATACGACGAAGATCTAACTATGCTCGAAATTCTGCAGAGAGTCAAGTAGTACGTGTTCCTGTTGTAGGACGAAAAACGCTCCCAGTTGTCCTCAAATCAACGGCTTCTTCACCAAGCAAGATAATCGCAACGAAATCAAGTCCTGCAAAATCTGCAGCAGAGGAAACGAAACCTGAAACTGAAAAGGACACTGGATCAAATCCTGTAGATGATAAGAGCAGCTCTTCTAATACTGCTGATGGAGAAAGCAAGCCAGCAGGTGAAGGAGATTTGGAAAATCCACCAGATTTGGTGAAAGATTCTTCTGAAATTGGATCCGTGGTAAAGCAAGAGGATGAAGGAGATGAACAAATGGACGAGGTAGATGGTAATAATGCTGCTGGGGTCACCAACGCTCAGGTAGAAGATAATGAGCAAGTGCTAGAAGAAATGGAAGTTGATGAGCCGGATTACGAGGATTATGAAGAAGATTTCGATGACGAGGAAGAGGAGGAGGAGGAAGAAGAAATTGAACTAAAACCGATTGTTCCAACCCCAGAGGAATTAGCTGCTGCATCGGCATCATCTGGAAGTGGTGGTGGTGGTGGTGGCACAGTTGGTAGACCGAGAGGGCCCAGGGGATCAAAAAATAATACATCAAATAATACACCCACGGATGTTGTAACGATCGAAGATGATCAGCCAGTTGTTACCTACACTACTCGAGGACGACGACACACTCTGCCACGAAGATATGCTGAATTTACTGGACATGATAATGTAGCTTCGATTTTGAAAAGTCAACAAAGAGCTGCGAATAATGCTGCGAAGATAAAGACCAAGAAGAAAGTTGCTAAAACTGAAAAACCGGCTGCACCAAGTAAGCCCCCTAAGGCGCCGTCGACTCCTAAGAGTTCAACTCCTAAAAAACAACCGGCTGATGGGTATGTAAAAATATAAATTTAAAAAAAAACAACATGCAGATTAACTGTAATTGTGAATTGTTAATTAGGACGAGACCAGAATGTGTGTATCAACTTATTGGAACTGTACAAGGAAAAGAAGTGGACGAAGCTGGAGATGTATGTTTTATTTATTAAGATTATTTAAATCTGATTCAGTTATTTAATTGATTTTGGTCTTTAACAGGTGGTTTTGTGGGACGCTTATCCCGATGTTAAAGTTAATTTGAATCAATTGATCAGTGTTATCTTCCGATCAAGTGAGTAAAATATTTTTTTTATTTTTAAATTCACAACAAAAAGGTAAAAGTTGATAAGCTAATCATTCTATTATTACTTTTACTTTGTCTCAGGTGGAATGTCGACTCGGCTTACAAGAAAAATGACGACTTTAGTTTTTGAAGATCAAGTTCTAGCAAATGCTTCACCTTTCGGAACAAAATATTATCAAGAGCGACTTCCACCAGAGCGTTTGGAGTCCATGGTTGGTAAGTATCTGAAGATATATGTATATATGATGTTTTTACGATTTAGTATTCCATCTAATTTTTATCTGTTATGAATTGGATAACAAACTACACTACGAACGAAGTTCATTATCATTTTTCTCATCGATATACTGTCTACCGTTTGCTATTATTTTGTCCTATATCGATTATTTATTTGTTCAAGCGATTCTTTGTCCTATCGACATAGGAATTTTTTTATACTCCCTCACTGACCCGTTATTCCTTTGTTTTTTTTTGTTACAGAATTCATAGCGGCAAGCGGATTTGACCCGGAGTACACAAAGAAAAAGATTTATATGATCGTTGGACAAGTTTGTAATGAAGCAAGAGCTGGACGAGTTCGAAAACTGCTTCCGACAACCGGACCGTCAGGCGAGGAACAAGCAGAATAATACGATTTCGTAGGATTTTGTAGGATTTGATCAAGAACGTTCCATCATTTTATAGATTAATCTATCTACCTACCTACTACTAGTAGTTACTAAACCCCACAATAATTTTGATATGTTTTTACTTTTAGCAATCTTTTTGACACAGTTTGTTTCAGAATTTGTGTGACTTTATATAGATATAGTTTTAGGGGTTTTTCTGTGTAATTATTAGAGTCCATTAGATACTGTCATTATATGAATGGGTAACGCTATATGTATTTGTAGTTTTAATTACAGTTTCTGTAGTTGTCAGAATGATAAATAGGTGTTTCATTGCTGTTGTGTATTTTTGTTGGTTTTCAAATGAAATAAAATGAATTAAAGTTTATTCGATAATTTATGTAATTGGTGATCAGTTTCATATGGATTTTTTTTGCATTTTTTTTTTTAGATCTGGTAGACTTGGGTCATGCAAAAATCAGCATGTATTTTGATTCTTGAACTTGATCTTATTATTTTCAGCAGCTGAGTTATGTTTTTGCATGAAAAAGCAGCAGGCGCGTTTTTATCACCAGAAAGCTTCTGATTTGAGAGGAGTTGAATAGTGAAAGCACAGTAGTATATATGTATCATATGCTGGGATCTTCAAAAGCTTATTATTATTATTTTTATTTTAAAAAAATATAATTCGGCTAAAGTTGTCTATATATTTCAGTCCAAAATGTTTTGCATACATGCCTTAAAACAATTAAATCGACGAGGTTTGAATGTGCTTTATGCATTCCATGAAAACTACTCTTCAACGCAAGGTATTTTTTTAAAATTGAAAAACTATATGCAAATCGTTCCATGAAAGATTTTCTTTTTAAATATTTTTTTTTTTTTTACATATAGGAAACAATGTGGTGGTGGAGAAAGTAAATAAAATAATCACAACCATAGGAATAAATCGTGCTGAGAAGCGAAATTGTGTTAATTTGGAAACAGCTCGGGAATTAGAAGCAGCTTTTAAAGAATTTGAAAATGATTCGAATAGTCGTGTGGCTGTTTTGTATGGAAAAGGAGGAACTTTTTGTGCCGGTTTGGATCTCAAAGAAGTTTCAGAGTTTCCTAAGGATTTTGACTTCGTCGCAAGTAAAAATTATGATCCGAAAAATGATGATGGAATTGGGCCAATGGTAAATATTTATTATAGACAGATTTAGAATCAGGTAGAACAATAAGATGCACGTAGGCTCCGCCCATAAGAGGTTTTCTTAGCTCTGGATTGGCTAATTAAAAACCTAGGCTCCTCCCAGAAGAGATTTTATCTTTTTCTTAGCTCTGGATTGGTTAATTCAAATGCACAGAACCAATCCAGAGCTAAGAAAAATAAAAAAGCTCTTATAGGAGGAGCCTAGGTTTTTAATTAGCCAATCCAGAGCTAAGAAAACCTCTTGTGGGCAGAGCTACGTCCATCTTATTATTCTGTCTGTTTAGATTTCTAAAATTTAAATAGACTTTAAAACAGTTTAAAAATTTTTTTTTTTTTGGTTTTTTAGGGTCCGTCAAGAAGAATTTTTAAGAAACCGATTATAGCAGCAGTGTCAGGACATGCAGTGGCTGGAGGAATGGTACTTTAAATATTTTAATTGAAATATAAACATAATTTTAAATGCTTTAAAACTAATTTTATGAAATGCAGGAAATCAGTCTGATGTGTGATATGCGGGTGGTCGAAGAAACAGCGACTTTTGGAATATTTTGTAGAAGATTCGGTATAAAAAACCTACTATATATTTATATATGTGAGAATGCAAATGAAAATGGGCCTAGCTGCCTATTTGACACTTAAGCGACAATGTTGATACTAGTCAAATTACATATTATTTGTCGCTTGATTTTTAACTTATTTCATGCCGATCGGATAACTACAAACGAAGTTATGGATTTTTAAACAATCGTTTTACTATTGTGGCATATCTGCTTTGGTTTACTCTTTTGTCATTATCCAAAAAGTAAGATTTGGCAGCTACGTCCCTTTTCATATGCACTAGCTCATACATCAAGGTTTAATTTTAAGGAGGAGGAGTAGTTGACCTTTGACACTGCCTTAAAAACACAAGTTCAAAAAATCCCTACATGTCAACCCTGGTGAATTTCAAAAATGTTGAAACTGAAAATTCTGCCTAAAGATCTTATCGAAATTATGAATATACTTTCACAATTTTCAGTTAGGCCAGTTTTGTGATTTTGAGCTCCTAGCTAAACCTGCATACTAAATTGCTTTCATTTGAGGCTCAAAATCACAAAACTAAATGAAAATTTTCCAAGCATATTAAAAATCTAGATAAGACCTTTAGGCAAAATTCTCAGCTTCAACATTTTTGAAATTGACCAGAGGTGACCCATTGACGGATTTTTTTAAGTTGTGTTTTTAAGGGGGTGTCAAAGGTCAACTAAATACTCCGCTTCCTTTAATTCATGATTAATATTTATTTTAAATTTGTTCATAGGAGTGCCACTAATTGACGGTGGAACAATCCGACTGCCAAGTCTCATAGGCCTTAGTAGAGCAATGGACTTAATTCTGACGGGTAGAGCAGTAAAAGGAAAGGAAGCTTATGAAATCGGGTTGGCTAATCGACTCGTTCCTGAAGGCACTTCTTTGTCCCAAGCCATCGAGTTGGCCACGGCTATTGCTCAGTTCCCTCAGGAATGTATGAATAAGGACAGACTAAGTGCTAATTATGCAATGTACTCTGCAAAAGACTTTAAAGATGCGATTCAGAATGAGATGAGCCAAGGACTTGAAGTTATGCAGAAGGTGAAACTGCTTTTGTATGAATATACAGTTATAAAATAATTCTAATTATATGTTTTTCTAGGAATCGGTGGCAGGTGCTGGAAATTTTGTTCAAGGAAAAGGTCGACATGGATCTTTTGACAAATGAAATAAATTTTGAGACTAAATATAAGGAAATATGATGGATGGAAATTATGCTCAAATGAATAAAAATGACCAAAAATAATCGAAATCGTCCATGCATTTTTATTTTACTGATACTCTCGTTTTATTAAACTCTTTACCAAGGTAGTTGTTTTCCATCATATTGTAGAAAAGCTCCAGTTTGGCTTGCTTCAAAGTTTTCCAGAACGTTTAATATTCCACCAACACTTTCTTCAGGTTTAAGAGGAGCTTTCGGTCCTCCTTGGTCTGAATTTAAAACATACAATAAAAATAAAAATACTATAATATTAATATATACCAAGTTTATGTATAAGGTTTGAATTGTATATATAATCAGGCAGAATGATAAAATGGACGTAGCTCATCTTTTTATTCGCTCCGGATTGGTTAATTCAAATGCATAGAGCCAATCCAGAGGGAATAAACGCACCTTTGGAGGGTGGAGCCTACTTCCATCTTATTATTGACTGAACATAACTGATAAGACATGTATAAAAATGTAATTCTATTGAATAGTAAGATGGACGTAGGCTCCACCCAGAAGAGCTTTCCTCACTCTGGATTGGTTAATTCAAATGCACAGAACCAATCAAGAGCGAATAAAAGATAATTCTGGGTGGAGCCTAGAACCTTTATCTTTTATTCGCTCTTGATTGGTTCTGTGCATTTGAATCAACATAGGAAAAAGATAAAAGCTCTTCTGGGAGGAGTCTAGATTCATAATTGACCAATGAAGGGCCAAGAAATGCTCTTCTGGGTGGAGCTTACGTCCATCTTATTATTATGCCTGGATATGACTAAGTTAGCAGATCTGACCTGTTTGAACCCAGCCAGGATTTATGGACAAAACCAGAATCCCTTTGTCCTTTAGATCGATACCCATGGACTTAGTTGCTGAATTCGATGCTGACTAAATATAAAACAAATTATGGGTTTTTAACGTTAATTAAAAATAAGAATAAATAGTTAACTAATTTGTACTCTGGAACATCGAGAAGCATAAAATCCACCAGATTTGTTATCATCAATTGATCCCAGTCGTGATGAGAAATTCACCACCATAGCTTTCCCAAATCCTTGAGAGTTATTTGACAGAAATTTACTCGCTTTCTCCAACAATGGTAGAAACGCCTGAATTCAAAATTCAACTTAGTAAAATTAAATAGATCTTTATACAAAAAAAGTCCCCATGTAACTTCAGATAGCCCGAGCCAGGGTAATTCTTTAACCAAAATGTTGTCACAATTATAAATATCTTCAAATTCTAGCCAAAATCCCATATAAACTACACGCAATTTTAGCCCCCACGGGTCAACCCTTGTACCAATTTCGCCCATTTTCAAACTTAGCCTTTCGTTAGACCCAATACAAGTGTGTACTAAATTTCAAGTCGATCGGGCAAATTTAAGGACAGTTATCGTGCGGATAGACAGACAGACGTAGTGATTGCATAAGCCCTTGATCGGGCTAAAAAAATTACTAAAAACGTTCCTATACTGCTTTAGATACCCGAGCCACTCTTTGACCAAAATGTTGTCAAAATTCTAGTTTTTTTCAAAATTTAGCCAAAATCTAACAGCAGTAACCTCCAATTTTAGCCCCCACGGGTCAACTCCTCTACCGACTTTGCTCATCTTCAAACTAGAATATGTTTGAATTGAATTGAATTGAACCTGTATTTCGTTTGACCAAATACACATGTGTACCAAAGGACATGGCACGGATCAGAGGGGTTTTTGTACTTAGACAGATTTTTCCAGATTTTTAATATGTTGTGCATATTGATATTCTGATCACTTTTAGTATTGCACCGACCCTGTAACTTGACCCCAGTGACCTCTAAA
>JAQGBQ010001067.1:0-13747 GCA_034698485.1 Vertagopus arboreus
TTTTCAAGACCGGGTCCTGTTTTTTCAGGACTGTTGGGTCCTGAAAAACCAGGACCGGGTCTTGAAAAAACAGGACCGGGTCTTGAAAAAACAGGACTTCTCCCTAACTGCCTGTATTTTCTAGCTCAGGATAAACAGGCTTAGCTTTTGAAGCCGTTCTGATTTTATCAGACTAAGCATAGACTACTATTATATCCAAATATTATGATTACGAATCTCGTCTTTATTTTACAGAGTGTTATTCCTCATTGAAATTCCATAGAGCCCTTCCCACTTGATTAACTTTTATTATTAATATCAGATACACTCTTTTGACTTGGGTGACAGGAGTCCGCTTTAAAATGAAGCTAAAGACGAGTATGAGAGATTCCCAATTTAAGATTTTATCTCACCCATCGCATTGCACTATCCTTAACCTGAGTAATTACTTAAGAGGACGTGAAAACAAAACTTGGATGCTTTCGGCTTTTTCTTATTTGTAGCCAATTGATGGTCAAGACTGATAAAAAGGATTTAAAAATACTTTACGGTCTGTGTTACAACCTTTTATGACCTTTAGATGGTTAGTGTGCTTAGGCTTTGTGTAACTCGTATGGAACGGGGTACTGGACTGGTTTTAATGGGACGGAGCTTGCGAGTCTTGATTAATCCACAAGGTTGTTTCTTACTATCTGGCTTTGTCGGGTTTAGTTATTGATGCTGGTTAAGTTCTAGATTTTTATGATGATACCGTCCGAGTTGGGAAACTGAGACAAGAATACTTATAACTTTTAATCTTTAAGGGTACGCATTTACCTGATGCGTTCTAACATTATTTTTCAATTTCATGTAAAATTAAATTTTTTGTCTTATTTCTAATCATTTCCCAGATAAACAATCTTAGAAATCTAAAAGAATTTTTCACATGCAACATTACCAACTAAAAGCCTGTCGAATACTAGACATGCAACGATTCCAATAACGAACTGATTTATATGCCACCATCAACCTCGAATCGATTTAAATTCAACGTATATTAAACACCTTTTCCAAGTTATAAGACTATTCTGCATCATTTTATGATGCTAAGAGTGATAATGAGCTTTTTTTAAGTTTACTTATATTATTCATACGAATTGAATTAATAATTATTTAAAAAATTACAAATCGAATACTCAATAAATATATTAAGTTCCCATTTTATTTGGGTGCGTCAAGTGTTAAATCATATAAAATTGCATGCAACAAATAGGTGTGGTCTGAATATTAGTACTGATGTCTAAGAATTAAACTTTTGACTACTTCAAACACCAAATAAAATTTTCTTTTTATTTCTTTTCAGAATTAAGACGAATGGATCTTTGCCACGAGATGCATCAAGAAAAAATCCGTCGCCTTTGAATCCTTCCAGAGACAGTTCAACCACCTCTTACCTTCAGCATCATTCAAACAGTTCAAACATGGACGAAGAAATTGCATCAATATTTACATTCTCCGTGGCAGATAACAAAAATGCTTATTCTTCAATCGGATCAGCCAACACCACCAACTCAAATAATCCTAACGATATGTCGGATGAAGTATTTTCATCACCGATGAACAGTGCTAATAAACAAGATTCCAATGACCACTTCCAGTCTGACTTTCTGCTCGGACTCAGGAATACGAAAAGCCCTTATGAAAATGTTATTGCTAATAATGAAAGCTCTAGTAGCAATAAGATCTTCTCTATGAATCAATCTCCTCATTACGCACAGATTCACAGCCCTCCAAGATTAGGTCTTAGAGCACCAGTTGGGATATCAAATGGTCGAAATCCTTCTGAAACAAATGGTTATGCTCATCGACCTAGTTTGACGAGTACGCCAGAACAGAAAGATATTTCCAAGATGCCAAACTATTCTCCCGTCTCTCATATAAAAGATAACCAAGAACATAACTATCAACATTCTCATCAAAGTGAATATTCTGCTGTCAATGCCTTTAAAACTAGCAGTAGTAGCATTAATCGTAATGGTTGTAGTAACAATAGTCATATAGATAAAACGGAGCGTTCTGATACTCCACAAAAATCCAAGTTATCAGTGTCATTTGCCAATTATGTTAAAGAATTTGGAGAGGAAGAGGCTGAAAACCTTGCGGTAGGGAAGCCTACAGTTGTTATCAAAGGTATATCTCCAGTTTGTAGTAGTGGTGGTAAAGAACCAAGCCGTTCAATTGTCAAAACCATTGCGACCGAAGTTCAAGTTCATGCCGAAGACTCTAGTAGTAAAAATAGGTCAGATAATGTAAATAACGGATACTCCGACCGAGATGTTTCAAATCCGATGATTCAATCTCCACCTCCACCTTCGATATGCGTTTCAAACTGCCTGGATGATTTTGAAGATTCTGATGGCATAAGCAGTACAAGGAACCAGTGTTCCCCGTCATCCCTTTCATCTTTTTCAACAAATGCCAGTCAAAATTTGAGTCAGAGTGGTGCTGTTTCTTCAGAAGCTACGTGTTTCTTTCAGAAAGAAGATACGGACGCAGAGTCTGTTTCCAGTGCTGTCAACACATACCAAAATAAAGTAGGTCTAACTTTAATTACGTTGCTGCAAAGCCATAAATTAAAAACAAAAATTGTGATCTTTATTTTTCTTTGTAGGATTCTATGAGAAATCCTTATCAAATATGCTTTAATGAAGATCCGATTGCAGTGATTAAAAAGGAAATACGAGAAGTCGAAGAACAAGAAATGGAAGCAATCAGAGAGGTAAATAAACTACAAATTATTATATCAACCAGTAGCTTGAAAACTATTCCATTAAACGATTTTATTACTGTAAGAAATATTCACAATGTATTGTTTTTATTAAAGAAAATCGTAATCAAGATTATATTTTATTTTCAGATGGAAATCGAGAAAGCTTTGCTCGTAGGAGAAGAAAGGTCCTTAGAAAATCAGTTAGCTTCAGAAAACGAGGATGTGGCGGAGCTGAAAGACAGATTGGCCCTTACGGATGAGAGTAATCGTCGTTGGAAAGTTGATGGCTTAGAACGTATTGCAGAGTTGAAGACAAAATTGATTAGCTCTGAGAAAGAATTACAAAGACTTGAGAAGATGCACGAAGAATTTTGCGGAAGTACAGACGAAGAAACCGTATTGTTAGAAAGACTTAAATTCCATCACGAGCTCGTTGAAAGTGATCGAAAGGTACACGCCCATCACTTTATTTACTTCAAAACCATTTCTGTTCAACGATAAAATCAATAAAAACGTCGAACCAGGCACAGTTAAAAATTTGCAAACGGTAAAGTACTACAATACTACAATATAAAGTACTACAAGTAAAACTGTAGTTCGTAGTCAGATTTCAGTTTAAATTTTCTAAATGCAAATAAATCAGGTGTACTATTTCTTAAATTTAAAAACAGTTTATTTATATCTATTTGTGTTTCAAGTACGAGCTAGATATATTTAGTAATGCTTTTTAAGTTTTATGACGTGCTGTAACATTTTGTTTTATTTTAGGCATTTGAAGATGCAGAATTCCATCACATGGAAGAAGAGATAAACAAAGAAGCCCAGAGAGATGAATTATCTAAAACTGTTGCAGAAAAAATTCGTCGAATTTTAACAAGACAATCTCAGTTGGAAAAACTAAGAAATCAGAACAAATCTTCTTTCGGATCATCAACCAAGGAAATCCAGAGTCTTGAAGACAGACGGCAAGATCTAATTAAAGATTTAAGAAAGGTATTTCAACCTACGTATATTTGCTAACCATGTCTATCGATGTGTCGAATTTTTGGATTGTTTTTTTTTAAACCGTAAATTAAAAGATTGTTCTATGAGTATGAAGCGTTGCAAAATTCTTGTAAGCCAGGACACGCTTTTTTTTATTAAAATTTTCATACGACTTCTGATAGATAATAATTTCTTTCGTCCAATTCATAATTAAAATTAAAGCTTTTTTCTTGTATTAAAATTGCAATGTAGAAAAACCCTATATTTCATTTCATGTAAAATATCAAGGTTGGATTAGTTGGATCCATTTGTGAATATTTAATATAAAAAACTCACTTTCCAGATACGCGAAGAATCAAGACGGAATGGAGATGTTCTTTGCGTTCCTGATTCCGAAGGAATGGAAGCTCTTTCTGACTGTGAAGATGTAAGTAGAGATTCACGCGTTTATTGAACACCATTCCACAGATATTAACTAAAACGAGATCAAATAATCCAAGTAATCTGGTGACAGATGCAAATGTAAATGTTGAAACAGTCAAGAGTCATTCTAATCATTTCCTTCTTTTCAAATTGAAATTCGTAGGCAACGAACTCAGATCTTGAAGAAAAATTGAAAAGTCTTTCCATCCTCAACTCATCTTCAGCTGCTGTCAATGATGCAACTCATATCGAAAGAATCAAATCCAGATCTCCAATCGACCCCCACCTCGGAACGATAGGAGTGAAAACATCTGAAACGCTCAGGGAAATTGAAAGAAATCGGGAATTTCTTTTAAATGAACAAGGTTTGTATTACATTTATGTTTAATATTTTTTCAATATCAAAACAATAACTGAATATGACTTTCTAAATCACAAAAGTTTTCCAATTTTGTAACAGCTACATCCAAACATTGCATTTATTTTTGGATGTGTAAAGTTTCATGAAAATGGAAATCGTTATGTGAAATTATATAGAAATATTCAATGTGCATTTAAAACTCATGGCTAAAGTTAAGCAGCTTGTTTGCTCAAGTGTTTTCATAACTTTTCTCAATCGCGGATGTTTATCTCTTAACTTTACAACTTTAGAAGCAATAGAAAGCATCTATGATAGAAGAAACAAAGAGAAATACCTAAGTTCGAATCTTGTCCATTGCAGGCGTACAAATGCTGGAAGAAGAACGAGCCAGGGTACGAGAACTACAAAAACGGGTACAAGATGGTAAGTATGAGATTCAAACTTTTACTCTTATTCGATACCACAGCCGCCCCCTTAAAACCCGGGTTGCAGCGACAACTACCATTCTGATGTTGCTAATAACCGAAACAACCGAAAAGTTGTTTCCGGTTGCCGGTGGAGGCCAGTTAAGACTCGAGGATTTCGTACCCTACTTCAATCCCACATTCTTTCTTTGTTTTCCATCACTTTCACTTTCTTTGAGCTTTCTGTAAACGGTTGTGGAGTCACATTTCTTATGTTTTTAAATAATTAAAATAAGTTAGAAGTACGCAACAAGAAAAGTATTATTATTGCAAGTTGATTGCAACGATCCGAGTCATGAATGAGTTTTAGAAAGATCCTAAAATACAGAGTTAGACATTATTACTTTTCTTGCCCAATTAATAAAGTTGATATTTAATTAATTGCAGCCGTTCGAGAAGAATGGGAAGCAACAAGGAAGACCCGGAACAACCAGTGCCAGTCACTCAATTCCGTTGGAAGCGAAGACTCTGGCCATACAGTTTCTGACACTCCTACTGACAGGTACTTTCCCTCTAAAGAACTGAAACTTATATATGCTAGAAATAGTATTTTTATAGTATGAAAGTTTTCTGTTCCACATAATATATGCAATGAACCACCGTTGAATCTGAAATAATCCAAATTGCGAAAGTTGGGCATTTCATTTCTCCAGATGAAAGATAACTCAAATGCAAAAGTACTAGACTTTCTCCAGCAATAATGTATGGAGATAGTTGGTGGTGATGTGAGTAGTAGTGAGTGGTGAATCACACGCGGCTTCCAGATATAGTCTCTACGAACTACGAATCTAGTCTTTAAATTTAGCCATAATTGACTTTCTCTTCATTTATATATATATTATATCGTACTCACAGACACCACTAGTACCTCACTAGTCTATTATGAATGAACCTCATTCTATCCTACAAATGAGATTTGCATGGAATTCTTTGTTACATGGGCCGTGGTATTATACAACCACACCACCTATTTCTACTTTTCCTATTCAAGCTATTCATGCAATCACCGGCTTAGTAAATAGATAGTAAATCGTGTAGGTAGGTATGAACTATATATAAGGTAGATTAGATGAATGTCAGACTGTATAGAATGGTCTCAATCCGAAGCCGAGCATCCGGATTCCAGGTTTTAATAAAGATGAGAATGTGAATCCGACCGAATGGCTTCTCTAATATATAACTGGTGAGGAGGAGCAATCCTATCCAATTCCAATCTCAATCTAACAGCCAAAAAGTAATGCATATTTCCGATATCCTCAACATCCAATCCTACAATTTCCACATCCAACATCCACCCCTCTCTCTCGTCTCTATATATACCTTATTGAGTGAAGCAGCTACACAAAGTATTAGTACAATGCTATATTGTGGAACTGATTGTGAGAATGAGTAACAGAAGGATGAAGCTCTAGAGTGAAAGCGAGAGAAAGGCAATAGATAGGAACAGTAATAAAATTATATTGCATTTCCCATCTCCACATATCAGCCTGATCTGATACTGATTGTGATTGTGATTCTCAATCCCCCTTTCCTACGATTTATAATGATTGCTGAAACAATATCCATTGGCTGTATTCAACATTTTCAAGATTCAAGATCACAATCGGCGGAATGATAGTTAGAGTAAACGTAACATAAAAAGGTGTCACCGTTAACTTGATAACTGCTATGCTATTCAAAATTGATTCTAATTCGGGAAATGTGCTTCTTTTTTTTCAAAAAAAACTACCGTGGTGTATGCAAGATTTGAGATTTGATACTCATTCTGTTAAGAAATTGTCTCACAATGCATGTTGTATATTAGCATTGGAAATAGGCTACATTTACATAAATACATTTTCCTCTTTAACAATCTCAAAGTGTTCCTGATTCTCTAAAGCTTTTTAGCTTTTAGAAAGCGGGTTCTTTTTCTAAAGTTTTTTTTTCATAAACGGAACATAAGTAAATGTAAATAGAGTATTCTAATGTGAAAGCATATTGCATTGAGAAAGAACATTCTTTGACGATTAATCATCAATCATTCGCATCACTTCCCACCCATGCCGCAGTCTTTTATAAAATGGCTCTGTAGTTTCTTATGTTAAAAGGATGAATCTCTTCTTTTCAGAATTGGATTGGTGAAAGCCAGGCATGACGAGGTGGTTTAGATTATATGTAAAAGCTTAATATCAGTATCAGTATGTTATTATTATTATATTCATCCCATCTTTTGTATAAATTGTAAGGAGAAAAAAATAACTTATTACATTAGTTCGTACAAAGGAAATATTTACGATTGGATAGGACAGAATTTTGCGATTCTGTTGTCAGCTTCTATATCAACAAAAAAAATGTAGATTTCCATTCTAATGAACCTTTAGTCCGCACGACTCTTATAAATACAAACCAAATTGTTTCAAAACGATGTTTTATTGGCAATTTTTGTTATTGACATCGTATTATCATCATATTCCGTTGTTGATTAAGGGTCAGCAAGGTTCACTGTTAACGACTTTGGCGCCAGGCTTCCGCTTTCAAAGTTAAAAACGAAATCTGTTTTTAATCTCGTCTCGATCAAGATTCAAGAACGACGTTCGCAAAGCATGCGAATGCGAAATCATACCAAACGTTTCTGTAGTTCTTTAGACCTTTAAAACGCAAGCAAAGACCATCATCATGGGTTTTCGGATTTATGTGCAAAAAATTGAGTTACATCCTCTGTCAATGTTGATGTCTGATATTTGTTATAAATTCTTGTATATATACGAAGTATTTTTATTGTGCTGGTAAGCCTGTTAGTTTATATGTACATGTATGTATATTATTATTATTATTATCTGGATGTTGGGTTTGATCCAATAATCTATAACGGCAGAAATGGGCCGTCTTTTTAGTGGATAAAAAGTATTTCAAACTCCTTATAGTAATCGAAAGGAACAAACAGCCTTCTTTTTGCACGCAACAATGTCGAATTTATTTCTTGGCATCCCCCAATTCCCATGCTATTCATTTTTTGATATGTCTGCTGCTTTATATTCTATATTAAAAGTTGCTGGAATGGGATTGCCTTGCAAAATATTATTTCAGCTTCTACAAGTCTACATTCAAATCAAGTTTAGTCTACCGTGTATTGAAACTTGAAGCAGAAACATTGAACGTGGTCTATGCAAAAAACAGAGCATGATAATACGATGATATGACACTCGAGTTTCCAATTTTGATCATATCGTATTTTTGTAACATAATATAAATATATTCAACCTCTATAGGTTTCATATTGAGCATTCTTCGGGAAGGATTTTTATATTCCAGTATTATTCTTATTTCATCAATGACCTAAATGCCTTGACATGAAAAAATACAAACGCTTATGGAATATTTATCTTACTCAATGCAAATTTTTCCGCTTAAGTGAAAGTCTATGGAAGCTGTGGTGTGCAGAAATTCAGAATTTAAAAAAAAAACTTGTTTCCGTTTAGCTGCTAGTGAACCAGAAAAACATCTGATTTGAAATTTTTATAATGTACTAAAAGTTATTTTGGTTTAACCAATTCATCCTTACAAAAAATATATAAAAACTTGAATCTGAAAGCCGATGTAGATAGTTTTTGTTAGAAGTAAGTGATATCGAGTGTTAAATATTTACATGGATATTAAAACAAGACGTAATATTCTCCAGTCTGACTGTCAACCGTAGTAAGCTATCTATTTCAAGTTAATATATAGAAATTTGAAAAGTTTAGATATAAATGTGCAGTTTTTGTGTTCGTTGCGGTTGGGGGAGTAGGTATGAATGTTTACTTTAAGCCAAAGGGTGAAACAGGTTGAATCCAATATTTTATTCAGTAGAGAATTGAAAAGTTATCAAAACTTCTCCGTAGGAAATGTAAACATATTGGCAGCCCAAGTGCGCTTTTAAGTTGATGGAGAAATGGAAAGTTTGAGAACCGCTTTCTCTAACTTTGATACAAAATGAATAATAATATAAATATTATATTTTATATCTAGAAACTTATATGAGCAGGTATATCTGCTTACAAATCATAAAATGATGGTTATTTCAAAACATCAAATCCATTCGTAGCGAGTCCCCGCTTATTTTTACTTGTCAATGTCAACCTGTCCAAACTCCATGCTATCGAATCCCAAGGTGACTGACACTTTTTCACATAAGACACGTTAGACACCTTAATGTTAGAGTGCACTCATGTCCTTCAAAAAAATACAAGCGGAGAAATTTTTGTTTAATGTACAAAAAACGACGTGTATATTTTATCTTGTAAAAGTATATGTACAAATGTACACACAACTCACCTGTACTTGTCTCAAGTCGATTGTCTTCGCTGTCAGTGAAAGTTCCATATATCTAGAGACAGGTTGATTGTCCTCTTCCTTGTTTGTATTCTTGTCCACGCGCCATATGCCAACGACTTCCTGTCCGATAGTTCCTTATTTGACATGTTAGCTCAGTTCTGCAAATACTCCGTCGTTGGGATTGTATGATATAGAACTGTAACTTGGGGTCCTTTTCTTTGATTTAGGATTTCATGTATTATGCATTGATCTAGAATAGTATTCAATTGGGCATCTGTCTTATTGGATCCGTTTGCTAACTAATGACAAAATCGTGTAATTTTACGCTTAAATTGGCAGCACGACAGCATTCTTACAACGGAATGAGACTTTATAGGGTGACTTTGTTCATCACCAGAGAGTTATGCAGGATTCGGAAAGCAAACCGAGAAAGCATTTTGGTCTTTCAAGATGATATGTTTTTAAAAACATAGTGAGAATAATTAGTAATGCGGAAATTAAAATCATAGAAAAGATAATTGTACTACGAAATGAACTTTCTCTTTTAGACTAATGTTAATGGAACGATGCTGGGGACTAATTTGTTTTTTAAAATGTTTTATTCCATTGCATCGTAAATTGTTGTTTAATATAAATTTAACTTTTTTGCTTATTATAATACCAGCTGTTTAAGAAATGAGGAAACCACAGGAATGAAATTGTGTGAAAAGAGGCTTCTTAAAGATGGATGCCAACGGCTTCTATGAAGTCATTGTTTCCTAAAAGAGTGCAGTGTAGATTTTCATGAGTAGGAGGTTTCTTTGTCCGTATAAAAATGGTTTATATAGAACACAAAGTGTGGATTTCATTGAGGTTTTAAAGGTGTTTTGGCTTCTGAAAGAGAAAATGTTTTTAGCAAAAAAGAAAAAATGAAGATAGCTTCTACGGAGAAAATAGATGAAAGTAGATCGATGTGTGCTCCTCACGCGTTTATCTACAAAATACCAAAGCATTGGATCACCAACACGTACACAACGTATTTCATATTGTAGAAATGTACAAAAATATATACAAGCTTTATGTAAGAGAGTCACATGTGTTGTTCTTCTGTCGGCCTACATAATTCCTACTACCCAGTTTCATTTTCCTTGGAACTCAGGACAAAGCGGATTGAATGTAAGAAGCTTAAGGTGAAAGCATCTAACTCAATATATTTTGTAAGCAAGAGCAAAAACCTTTTTCTTTTAAAAGGTTACTACGTTGCTTAATATATATGCCGGTGCTAACTGCTAACAAGAAGGCTAGACAAAGGTGAGCCTTCTTGCAATGTTGTCTAAGAACAAAAAAGCTGGGATCCAGGATGTGTTTCCCAGTGTTATAAAGAAGAGACAAAGCGACTTTGTCTTGTACCTTTTGTCTCTTTTGACTTATTTTGGTTTTTTGGTTGCTGAAGGTATTTGGCTTCTTGTAACATGTTTACCTTCGGTTGACTAAGTTGGCTGACGAACCATTCTCTCTTGTTTGTTTAACTTTTCTCATGTCGTATGTAATGTTGTTATATAATGTCCTTGTGTGGTTTTTAGCGGAAGTGGTGATGATACAACGGACAAAAGCGCAGCCCAATCTATATCCACGACGGATGTGAGCCTCACGGACGGGAATGGGAGTTGTGGAAATGGTCTTAGTGGCCAGAACTCATTTGAACTGTGTCAACAGGTTAGAACAACTTTCACTCTAGTCTCGTATACAATTTACTATGTAGTAGCTTTAATACATACAATGTTTACAAACTCTATGTATTTACTCCCTTCTCTATAATGTGTGTGTACTTTGTGCTTTGAGATATTAGAAGAGCTTTATGGACACAATGACGTTGATGTTGATGTATGTTGTATGTGGCAGTGCCTTGATGTTTGTTTTTGATGATGATGATGATAGGCGGCTTCAACTTAGAAAAACTGAGCCACTTGTAGTACCGCGGCGTTCTAGTTGCTTTCTCTCTTTGCTTTCACCGCATTGATCATCAAAGAGCTACAAAATATTAAGTTTTAACAACAAAATGTTTGATCATCTGAGATTCTACGGAGGAAATCTCGCTTTTGACATTTTCAAATTGCCAATTATTATTTTTATTTTCCAAATCATGTGCATGATATTCATCAACGACAAATCAACAATAAGCTTTGTATATATATTCGTAAGATTAGTTTGTCTCAAACAGAAAGTCTCATGACAAGATTAATTGTATAAGTATGACAAGTGTATGTATGACGGTGCACATCTGTGTATTTAAATGCCAGATAGATTAGCCTATAATTTTAGTAGTATCTATTCATAAGAAAGTATAAAAATATCCACAGCATCTGTCTAGCCAAACGTTAAAGTGGTGGCTAAGTTTTTGAGAGGCGTGCATGTTGCGGATTATTATACGATGCTTATTATAAGTATTTTCATAGAAGAGAGACAACACAAATGGATATTCAAATTTGTTCGCAATGCTGCTGGTAGATTACTTGATGGAGAAAGGCTATGGAAATTGGATTGTACTTTACTCTTATATAAACTTGCAGGATTGAAGTATTGAAATAGATGTGTTTCAGATTTTGAATATAGGACAACACAGGGTATGATGAAATAAATCTATGAAGAAAATACTGTTGCTGGCTGAAGAGGCTTTAAGAGAACATGACAGGATGGATGATTCAACGGGAATATAAAATGATTCGATGGTTAGATGTAAGAGAAGCAACTGTCATTTCATAAATCATGAAAACTTGCTATATCCTGTTTTCCTTGTTCCGTTTATAATTCCGTTTCGTTCCATTGTCTCACTACTTATGTATAATATATTTTGATACGAGTTCTCTTTGAGGATGTATACATTTCGTGGGCTCATTTCGTTATATCAGCCAATTCATATTCTGTCAGTCAACAATTTGTATTTCATTTTGCGTATCACTTTTAACTAGCAATGTGTGTAGTAGTAGCAGCAACAGCTACCCAGTCGGTTTGTAAAGTATTTAGCATATCATAATTCCTCGTTTCTACTGCGACACTATTGTTTTAGCAGAACAACATTCATTCCTTTCTGCAAGAGCTCTGTTTAATTTTCGTAGTTTGACATTCCAAGTTTGCTCTGTGATTACTTGATTACAATATATTTTATTCATGACTTACTCTAAAATCCAACAGGAGTTTCTAACCTTTATCACGCTAGACTTTTAAACATAAACAACGTACACCATAATTCTAGTAAAGTATACAGTAAAATCCTACTTTTATGATTTATCTCAATTCTTCTTTGATCTTTCTAACTTTCCAACTATGACATAATTTTTTTAATTTCGTGAAAGTGTGTTTTTTCTTGCATTTACTTTTTCTATTTGCATCAGTTAGGTGAGCCCGCTGAAAGCCCAGATCACCCTCGATGACGCTTATCATACGTCAAAAGGTCAAATAAGAATTCATTTGAATGCTAATAAAAATATTGTGAAAAAAACCTATGGTGGAGAATGAAGATTACGAATTGATGATAGCAAAGTTATTCTAGAGATCGTCGAAGAAAATGGAACAGTACATTGATTCTTCGATTAGCCTGTAACTGCAAGCTTGTGTGAAGCCAGGTGGGTTTGTATTAACCTGGATTTTAGAAATGGCTAACTTTCTTCAACGGGTGGAAAATATGGAAACTTTTTCCAGATGCTAAAGCTCAAAAGTCACTAGAGGCAGAGAAAGAGGTTATCTTGATCTAAAACATAACTGTAGAGTAAACATGTAGTGGCAGCATATGGGAATGTAAATTCATGAGCACTTTAAATTAATTTAATTATGAAGAATTTCTTTGTAATGTCAGTCGTCTTACATATCCTGTTTTTGAAGATGTTCAGATAAATTGAATGTCATTACTTAAGCATCTGGTATTTAAAACATTATAATTGACGCGAGGGTGTCGAAATGTCGAAAGATGTAATCAGAGAATGAGGAAAATACAGAGCAGTTTTAGAATGTTGGCTTGCATCTAACATCGCAGCCAAGCAGTAATGCATATTACAACAGATTTGACAGAGCAAGAAGTATATTTTTAAAATATGTGTAATGTGTAGAGATCGTAAGGTACTTCTTCAGTGGTTTAAAATGAATTGTCAAGAGTTTAGAACATACCAAGAAGGTTACGTCGTTCAAATTTTGGGATGGATGATAAAATCAGCCAACCTTACGAATAGTTGGAAGGGAGACTTTAAAGTTCATCGTAAAATAAGTTAATTTTGATTCTTTTGAATACATTGAATTGATATGTGGCTTTCTACTTCTTGTCACAATAAGTATGAGTGATGTGAGATCTCTGGTTGGCATATGAAAAAAAATATTCCGTGTGGCTTATGGTTCCATTTAATGTCATCTTAGAGAGGGATATCTTCTTATTTCCTGTCCCCCATAGCACATTAACTGCGGTTTTCTGTTGTACTGTTGTAATAAGATAAAATGAGGTTTTGATTGGTTTTTGGCTTTGGTTGA
>JAQGBQ010001068.1:0-13746 GCA_034698485.1 Vertagopus arboreus
TCTAACAGAATATATATGTTAACAAATCTCACCAAAAATAAGTTTCTCGATAAAATCACACTTTTATATATTAATAAATTAAATGTTTAATCGTGAGGACAAACTTCTATGGTTGAGACTAGGGCAATGTCTGGTGTGTCACAGACCAGTGAATCAAAACACTATGGTATTAAAATAAAGTACAGCATTTTGTCATACTTTTTTTTGTTAACGTCCTAGGTACAATATTGTATATATCATGCTCGTTAGAAAAACTGGTGGCTATTAAAAGATCCGTCGGTTTAAAATTAAATCAGGATTAGTGCACTAGGTGGCTTGGGCTCTCTTAGCGAAATTCAAAAAGAATTGGCCAATGACTTACCAAGTTTCTTTACTTTGAATTCAATCATTGACATTGTCTGGTTTATTATTACGTTCAAGATTCGGGTTCATCTTACGATATTCTTTATCAAACAGGAATGGCTCGTCTTCTTCAGACCAATTAGCATCGTCACTTTCTTCGTCCGATGGAATTCCTGGGAATGGAACATATTCGTCGTCTGATGACTCATCCACAGGTTTAACTGTCTGTAAGCATTTGATGATGTATCGTTTGTTGCGTTTTTTGATTGGGATTAAGTGAGTATATTTTTGTCGACACAGTGGACAAGTGGCCCAGTCGGCAGAATCATCTTTTGAATTTTCGGAATGATATGCCCAAAATACTTTTGAAACGCATTCAAAATGAAACTTGCAGGCTTCTAAATTTTTACATGAATTGGAAAAGTAAAAGTAGTTGCTATCCAATTTCAACAGTCTCACAACTTTGTCAGAACCTACGGCTGTAGTATCCAAAACTTCCGTGCAAATACAACAAGACATGTTAGGATTTTTTACTGAATTTCATGGAAGTGTAGACAAGCTTTTAAAAAAACCAAATAATTGAATGATCGTTCCTGTAAAGAATTTCCCGTTTTATATACACCAGAAATGTATAAATAGTTTATCATATGCTAAAGTTTATCGACGAACTGACTTCAGGTAGCAATGGTAAACAGAAACAAAGAGTGTTTCCCTTAAGAATGTAAAAATAGAATCAACATTAACAACTAATGTATTGTTTCACTTGTTATATCTGTTGGATACAAATAAACTTACAGCAAAGTAATCCCTTAACAAACCCTTCTTTGATTTTTTTACTCTATCAGATAAGGGACAGTTTTTATCCTAAATTATTGGAACTCAAAAGGGGAGGGTACTAAGTGGCTCTTCACATATCCTCATATATTATACACCGTTGCATTAGAAATATTGACAGAAGTTCGAAAATGCTAATCTTGTTACTTAATGAAAACATGGCGGCCGGAAAGTTAATTTCCGGCCGCTATGTTTTTCGAATCTTAACGTTATGTTAATTTAGGTTTTTAATTTAAAATTAACAAATTGAATTTTTGCAGTGTTTAGTATTCTTTAAGCTTATGATGATAACATCCCCTTATTTGGTTTAACTGCCACATAAATAAATGAATATTTCTCCATTTAAAATGTAAGCCAAGGACATTCCAAGCAAACAGGAACGAATGATAGTAAAAGTTCAGAATTTAAAGCCAATAAAATTGTAACAATCTCTAGACATTTGCAGTACTATCCATGCAATTTTTACTTAAACTGTCACATACAAATACAAAGGTTTGGGAAAGATTGTGTTGTGGTATTGGGTTTATAATAATATTATAATTGCTTAGAAATACACAGTGGGTTGATAATTAAAGTGAAAGTGCTCGTGACTATCACATCACAACGAAAATACAGCACTTGTTTAATCTATAGAACCCAACTGGACAATACTTATAATTATCAATATTTAGCTGTACTTGTTTATTTCCAAATAGTTGACAGATTATTTACATGAGAATTCAAAGCTAATGAACACGTGCTCGAGTTCAAAGGCCATTTCAGGTCATTTACTGATAGTATTGTAGTAAATATGACTTTCAAGTGTTGAAAGTGTAATTAAAAATCTTTAAGAACAGCCGCATTTGTCAACAAAAACAATAACAAGTTTTACATCCTTTTGACATATCACTATACTGATTCTTTGTATATGCATATAATCAAAATACATTTCAGCCCGAATCCAATTTTGGCTAAAACATTACCTACTCAATCAAGGGGCTAGGATTCAAACCCAGGTTGCCACTAGACTTTCTAGTTTTTGCATCTTGATTTCGTGCAGTATTTCGATCTAGGTATATCAGATTATTTTATGATTTATAGTTGCTACAATATACCCCGGGAATTTTTACACACGACAAAATTTCCAGACTCTTTTTATTCTTTGAAAAATGTGACAATGAAAATGCCCAATTCTATTCCAAAGGTAAAATCAAATGTTAATAAATACTTCCCTCATAGATGATAATTTAAAATTTTTATTATTTTTTTTTCATTTGCTATTTGTGTGTAAAATAAAAAAAGAAACCCGAATTACTAAGTTAGCCTTCAATGACACTTGCTAGCATCAAAACAGCTGTTTTTTGCATTGGATCGTCACATATTTTTAATTTACTGATCATTCAATGGCTCTTCTTGTGTCGCTAAAATCTTAACGGTTGTCAAAAAACTTGACACTCTTGTGTCCATAACTTTAGAAATCTGTCAAAATAAAAACGTTCAATTCTACTTATTCGTAAGGTTACATAAAATGTTAGTAAATAATTTCTTTATAAATTGTTACTTAAAAATATTATTAATTTATCTTTTAAATTTAATATTTGTGACAGTATAAAATAAAATAGGGAAACGAACAAATAAAGTTGTAGATTCAAAGAGCTTGGGTTGGGTTCATATTTTCATTGTACATACATACATATATTGTCATTGTACTAAGAAGTGTCCTTTCTATATATTTTTATATCTGATCTGTGCTATTAGTAATGTAGGCAGGTTGAAAAAAGTAAAGAAAGATGCAGTCCACTGATTTCTCAAGATTTCAGCCTACCCTATCACTACCCAACCCAATTCACCCCTCATTAACCTACCCAATATTTTTAGTATGATGTTTTTATGATATCAAGATTCAGAGGTAAAAATTTTAAACTGATCAGGCTATGTCGTTTCAAAAAAACCCTTGTAAGACTGATTTGGAATAGAGATGAAAGATTATTTCCCTGTTGGGCTGAACAAAGTAAGATTAATTAATTCTCTGGAGACTCGTTTTCCCTCAGAAAGTGGGAGGCACTGGGAGGATTTCCCTCAGAGCCGGTGGATTTTAAGAAAAGACAGCAAGAATTTCTTGATGTCTTTTTAGTTAGGTCGACATTCCGTAGCCAGTAATCTCTGGTAGTAAGGTAAAGTCTAGGAGGCCTGCTCAAAATAGTTTTCCGTTCATGTCAACTAAAAGGTTTAGGAAGTGTTAAAGGAAAAAGGGTTATAAAAGTTTAAAAGGTTTTCTCTCAATCCTTATGTAAAAATAACAAATTCTTCAACCGTTTGGTCGGTTCCTTTCAGTCTGTCAGCCTATTGGTCAAGTCTAATAAAAATCTGGTCATAAATATTTAAGAAATACACCTTTCTAACTGTCAATAGATATTTGGGAAAAGTACAAAAGCTGCTTTAATGTTTATATATACTCAAGAAAGGCATAAAACAGCTCCTATCCAAACTCAACATAATTCTGCTAAGAGAGTCAGTCAGAATTCAGGATTCCACAATTCCACTTTAATTTAAGTTTAGTTCCAGACAAGTTAATACAAGACAATCCAACACCAATCCAACTCATCATTACAATGTAAGTATGTGATTAATTTTTAAAATTCACAAATGTTTAGCTCTTCTCATCTTATAGTTCCGCAATTTTAACATTACAACAAATATTTCTTTAATTTTGAAACATCACATAACCTTATTTAATTCCTTTCATGAACTATTAAATATAGGATACTAATAACATAATATTTAAAGGCTGTCTCATAAGTAAAGCGACTAAATTAATAACGCTGTAAAGTTTTAATTAAACGTCCGATCTATTCCAAATGTTTACCCGTTACGATCGGACTTATATAGACACTAAATTATATGATATTTAGTCGCTGTATTCATTTATATCCAATAGCTTGCATTTTTTGTCGGGCCTTACCGTTGGTGGTAACGAAAAAAATCAAAACAACCCGTTTTATTGCAACCACTTGCAATTTTACTGCTTTTGAGAATTTTTTTAAAATATTTGTTTTTTTTTAAATAAAAAATTGTTGCATGACCCCCTAATGTTAATTAACGCTGGCTCTAACTTTCTAACGGGTAAACTTTTTGGAATTCTGTTTTCGCACACCGGTTTAATAAATTTAGGGGAACCGATTAGTTGAATAAAAATAAGCTAAGTTGGTCATACCCCCCAAGGAGTAGGTCAAAGGTCACCAAATTTTGAACGACAGCGTACCAGCCACACCCCCAGGGGGAGTGGTTGAGCAAAAAAATGTGCGCGTTGATTTTCTTTTATAAATACCTTCAAAACTATGTATCACTTGCCGTACGCTGTCGTTCAAAATTTGGTGACCTTTGACCTACCCCTCGGGGGTATGACCAACTTAGCTTATTTTTTCAACCCTCATGCGTGGGAATTGGCTTCAAAATCTTCTTTGGAGCAACAATATGTAACACCGAAGCAAGAGATTGAACTAAGCATGTTTTTCGAAAAACAGGCGCAGCCAATCACAGACGAAAGAGCTCAAATTTCAAGAATCCTTGGACTTCCAATTTCTGTGATTTTGGTAAGAACATTTTGTCATTTTTGCATGTCTATCATTTTGATTATTATCACACTATTAATTTATTAAGTTCAACACAGAACTGGTTTTCAAAAAAGGCAAATAAAGAAAAGGACAATGCACAGTTTCAGGCAAATCAAGACTCGTTTGAAGAAGTTGATATCGAGAGCTCTAGCCTTTCTCGGAGAAAAAATGATTTCGTGGAACTTAAAAATAATGAGAGTACGTTACATATACTTTTTGTAAAATGTCTTTGCATTAACTTGAACGTAAGGATTGAAGTAAATAATGAATCTGCTTGTGTACATATGTACTCCGAAGAAGAAGCCCAGGAATCCTTTTCTGACAAATCCAGCAGTAAAGGTATAATAAACATTGACATGGATTGTTATTGAGGCACGCGAAAAATATTATTATTTGGTAATATTTTTGTATATTTCGACGGATTAACGGAAGTCATTAACGATAATTTTGACCTTCTTGAAGACATGTCAGTAACCAAAATAAGATCTTTATTTTCACAATTCTACCCGTGTTTTATCAAAATTATGGAGCTACTTACGGCAGACGCTCAAAGCATGGAAATGCTGCGATTAGACTCGCAACGTGTTTTGGAACTGTTAGATGTTTATGCCTGGCCATTTAATTCGCAGCAAGTTTCAAAAATTTTAGAATTAACCTACCAGTTTGTTAAACAAAACAAGTTTATTATTGCCGAAGATATGGACCAGCTTGAACTGGAGAATGAGGTAGCTCTCGTGACTTCAGATATTTTAATTCCGTGGTCAAAGATACTGTTTTATGCAAAAATGGCCAACTGCAGTATCTGCCAAGTTCTAAATGATCTTACCGAGGTAATTATTGACATATTATTAAATTATTAAAACAATGATATTTAATGCAATAATATTTTTAAAAAATGTTATTATTTTAGGAAGATGGAATGATAAAAACTAATGAAACAAAAAACGACTGGAAAACTGCATCCATACTCGATAAAATTATGCCTACTCAGTATTAATGTGTTTGTATTTTACTATTAATTTATTCTTCATTAGGTTTTTTTTTAATTATTCCCAAAACTTACGGATTTTATTTGTAAATGGGTATGTATCTATGCGCTTTGGCGACCTAACCAACCTAAAATCATGAATTTTAGATAATTCGAATTTCGTAACTTTTAATTAATCTTACGTAAATAAATAAAATTGATTTTCAGTGTCACAATTCATAATCAATATTTTTTAAATTTAATTAAAAATTTACAAAACAAAGGTTCTTTTAAAATACTACAAGTTTACATACAAGTTTAATTACAAATCGTATTTAATAATACTTTTAAAAAAGTAAGATTCTTTTGACCTAAAAAGTAAGAGTGCCATTTTGATTTATTTTACATTTGAACAAAACAGATTGCAAAACTAAAATTAAATTCTAAATACATAATTTAGGTTTCCAGGCTTTTTTAATTTTATAAATAAATATCAATATTGAATGTAAAAATTCAAATTAATCTTGTCGCATTAACAAACTTTTTATGCATGTACTTACAAGTGTATGTATGTACAAATTCAACTACAGAATACAATATTACAAATTTAAATATTTATGAACACGGTTAGTTTTATTTGAATTAAGTAAACAAATAAAAGCCTTGATCCTATCCTGACCAAAATGGTGATTAGGAAACACATTGTCGTCTAACCTTTCACATTGGTTCTCCGCAGAAGTAAGGCCCATCTGAGCCCCAGAAAATAGTAAGCGCTTAACCTTTTCATATCCAAGTGTCTCGTTATAAGCTTATGAAAGCGCCGTAAATCCAGCCGCATGCGGGAAAGTCATACTTGGCCCCGCCACAAGACACATACACATCGTCTCCTGTATGATAAGCTGAGATGACCTCTGACCCCTGAGCATGTACTTCAGGCTTCATCCCATCCATTATTTGCAGATCCTGCTGAGCTGAAGGAAAAAAGCTTGTCAACTAACGTATCCCACCCGACCCGAATGACCCCTTCTTGATTTTTGAGAATAGCGGCGCTGCCGCAAACCTAAATTGCTTATATTTCCAATAGAAGATATAGAGATGATGTCAGTCAAATGACCTTGTTGAACCACACCTGACCTGTATGAGTATTATTTGCAAAAAAAGATTAAATAAAATTAAATACACTGGTGCTCATCAGTTATCACACACGGATATTCACTTTCTGTACACCTTCATTTTGGAGCTAATTTTTTTAAAAGAAAATCCTCTTGTGAATTAGCGTTTTTAGATTTTGAAATTCCGATTCTGGTTAAAAGGTCGGGATCAAGGCCAAACAGGCAAGAACTATCAGTGTTTTTTTTCGGGTCACGTTATATTTTGTTCTAGAAAGACATTAAAAACTTGATTAAAATAATGTAATTGAACCTTTTTTAAATTAAAAAGGGACGTTTTTAGACATACCTCTAACAATAACTACAATATTTTTTTATCGGCCTTGGACCCAAAATCAAATTTTTAAATCTAAAAACACAAATCTACCACACAACTATCAGGATACCGATTTTTCCATTTTTAACTTCTGTTTGTCCGATTTTGTTGTGACACAATAGCGGTCGAGCCACTAATATACTTTATTTTTTTTTTGATCCCTCATTCAACTTCAGAACAGTAATAGTATTTATAGTAATATATTTATACGTCACAAATCGACGGAAATGCAAAGGGCTGTTATCCTCTCTTTCAAAATAAGTAGGATTTATTATTTATATTATCATTTGAATTCAATTTAAAATATAGAGTGGAACACGAAATAGTATCGCATATTGAAGTTGGTTTTGAGATTAGGATTTTAAAATGTAATTTAAATATCAAACGTCACAAAGCAAATTTCGAAAATTGAATTTATAACCGTGTAATCATATGAAGTTTTTCTTGTTTAAAAAAAATCTAGGACTACGGTAGACAAAGTTCTTGGATTTGAGAAGGGACATCTGATAAGTGGAAGGGGAGTTTTGGTCAAGTCTTTGGATTGTTCGAAGTCCACCTCCGATTTAGACTCCAGCTTGGCTTGACGCTCCAAGTTTAGACGCCAACGCATCCAGCGACGCTTCCACCAATTAAGACGCATGTTCTTCTAGACGCTAAACAGACTGTGGACAAAATTATCCCACAGACCAGTTTTACTGCATTACTGGACAAGTATTCAAATAAGCCTTGTCCACCTCCACGACATAATACTGTCAAGAAACAATCTGATTTCAATGTGAAAGATGTGGGCCAGGAATATTTTTTAAATTATTTTAAAATGAATTGATGGTTACAATTGAATTTGCAAGTTTTTTTCTATTTTCAGAATGTTCCACGTTCAACACAACTTCGACCACCACAACCACCGTTAATAACATAAAAGAATGGAACAAAAATCATTGCAGAATTTGATTATGAATTATCAGGAAGGAGTATTGGAGCACCTCGAGCGTGGTTTAAGCATCTTATCACTAAACGTTTCATTTGAAATATTTTAACCACAATTTATATGAATTATTAATCACATTCCTTATACTTTTAATATTAACAAACCCCGCCCACAATTCATTCTTCCTATTGTATAATGTATTTCTTTTGACCGGTTATTTTGGATTTTTTTCATTTTTTGGTGCCATTTTTACCTTTTGGCCCATACTTTGAGTTTTTGACTCGTTTTTTTACTGTTTTGACCCGTTTTTTATTAAAGGATGATCCATTAGTTAGGACACTCCACTCTTTTAGCAATAATTAGCAAACATGTTCACTTTTTGCAAAAACAGAATTATTTTCTATACCTACATTTAATTAGCCCAATTTTGGTATATAATGCAGAAACTAAGGGTGAGGAACAAGAATCGTCTCTTCCCGAGCTCCCTTTTAGCCCTCGCAAGAGTAAAAAGCATTTTCAACTACGATTTTCCCCCACTTAACTTTATTTCAACAGACTATTTTTTGCATATTCGAAAACTAGATTTGTTTCTTGATTTTTCAGTATAAGTCACATATATGTGCGCGAGCAACAGTTGAAACGGTCTCCTTGTTAGATACCATTCTGGGTACGGCTGATTCATTGCATTTTAAAAAAAATTGATTAATTTAAATAACATCAGTGTCAATTTCCTAGAAAGCTATTTCCCATCACATCTAAAATACTTGTAAATACTGGGCAATATTCATGTGGGCTTTTTAAAAAAAGATTAGAGTAATTAACTTTTTATAGGGTTTATTTTGATTTAAAATTTTTGTTCTAAAAATTGACTAAAAAAGTTTGTTTTTAATCCCAGTTATTTTTTTCTGTATTTCGCTGCGCTTAATCTGTTTAATTTCAGAGCAATTAATTAGATTACATAAAGTATTGATAATTAAGTTGCAGGAAATCAGTAGAAGGAGTGTTGGAAGTAGACTCTCACCGTCAAATAAATAGGCAGCTGAAAATGTAGGTTAAAAACGGACACCAAAAGAACTATTTCCAGATAGGAGTCAAGAGGTGGATCAAGGTTAAGGTCACGGCCCAAAAGCAATCCAGGTCATTCCAAAACTTAACTTATTCATATTAAATTAGGTTTCAATATGTTATTTTTAACCCTGTTTTTAAGTTAATGATGGTTACTAATTATTATTTTGTTGAATTTTGTAATATTTAAGGTGGAACTGCAACTAAATTCCGTGCGCGAAGTTCGTCTACAAACTATTCTTTAAGTACGACCAATAATCTTAGAAGAACGCCGGCTTATTCAATAGTTTCTTCGATGACCACTAAGAATTCGCAAATTGCTAAAGGTAAAGATCACTTTAAAATGCGAATATTTGTGACAGTCCAAGTAATTAGGGCAAAAATAATAGTTCTGTAACCATTCAGAATTTAATGTATTGTTTTAAGCCTATTTTTCCAAGCTTTATATTCTGAGCTGTTACAGCAGTGTGTACGCTTTTAGTTATTTAGGAGATACTAATTTTAATTTACTTTTATTTAATTCCAGGTAAACCAAAAATCGGTAACTATTCTGGACTAAATCTGATTATTCAATCACCAGCCTCTTAAGATATTAGAATACAGTATGCAGCGTCTTAAGCGTTGCGATCAATTGCATTAGTATCAATAACGGCTGAATCAGGTGTATCGTCGTCTTCTACTCTTGCAACAACGTCTCAAAATTATGCAGCGTTTACTTCGTCTCGGACAGCAGGAGTAGCTTATCAAAAAAATCAGCGCCGTTAAATCTGGCAGCATCGTCTCGAAATTTTACAGCGTTGCCAGCCGCAGTGTCTGTAAATTCTACACTTTTAGTGTCAGCCCCATCATGCTTTAAAACAGTCAGACATACCACTGTCTTCTTCATCTACAGCAGGCAAACAAAAGGCGTTAAAAAACTCTTCTGGTTCATCAGGAACGATGCCACCGCCGTAATTATTGGACAGCTCACTCATATACCTTTTAAAAAATTTAATTTCAGGCTATTTACTAATTAAAAATAGATGAATAAGCAAAATCTTAACTTCCAAACGACTGCAAATGAATATGTGCTAATTCGCCGCGATATTCTGTGGCATTTTCGCCTTCTGATTGGGCTATTGTCGCCATATTAGAATCTTCATTTATGGATGAAACGTTTAGCTCAGACATAGCAAATTGAAAGCTTGATAAGTCAAAAATAAACTAAATTATAAATTTATAAAACAGGAGAAAGAAAGTTGAGCAATAATATTATTTAGGGTTAGCAGCAAATCAAAACCTAAGGTTGTTACGGTATTTTCAATTAAATCCGCCAACTTAAGCTACTGATTTACTGAAATAATAAAATTATAAAGTAATAGGTTTTAATTTGTTTCCAAATTACATAGATTTTAATGGAATTCTAAACAATAAACAAACGAAATTTTTTTAATTTGAAACCGGCCGCCACTTAAACTTTATGCTTCGGAGTTTTTATTTTGTCAAACAACCGTTTTATTCAGTGGTATTTTTATACCGTTAGTAGGTGATTTATGAATAAAAAAATATTTAGGTTAGTTTAGCCAAAATCGGGCGTTGCAAAAATTTGGCGTCGCCCACGCCGAATTTAAAACCTTTCCACTGGCCTTGTTTTTTGACCTACAGGTCTCAAATTTTGCAGCATGGTGCGCTAAGTTTTAATTGATTTATTGAAATCGAAAACCGAAATTTCAATTTTTTATCAACTGGCATATAATCATGCGGACAGTCACATATGATTTCAGATTCGAGGACGATGTTGGCTGTGCAACTTTTTCATCAAACTTTGCAAATTTTCTGTCGAAAGTTTTAATTACTCTGTAATTTGTCGTGATTTTAAACTTCCGTGGCAGGTTTTACTGCCATCTAGAGCAAGCAAACTGACCAGTAACGTATAACTTTTTTGTCCACCATTTTCTATATCGAATGAACCATTTTTGTTTAAAAAGGCACATTACTAGAAACTTCCAAGTTTTATAAATCTATAGTGGAACAAGCTTTGTGTAAACAACTTTGTCGACATAAGCCTGACCTTATATAAAAATCCACGTAAAAACAATAAGGCTTGGGCTTAGTTACTCAATTTTGATCTAAATTTTTCATCAAAGTTTGCAGATTTTCTGTCTAAAGTTTTAATTAATCTGTAATTTGTCGAGTTTTTAAACTCCCGTGGCAGGTTTTACTGCCATCTAGATCAAACAAACTGACCAGCAAAGTATAACTTTTTTTGTCCACCATTTTCTATATCGAATGAAACATTTTTGTTTAAAAAGGCACATTACTAGAAACTTCCAAGTTTTATAAATCTACTGTTTAACAAGCTTTGTGTAAACAACTTTGTCGACATAAACCTGACCTTATTTAAAAATCCACACAAAAGGAATAAGGCTTGGGCTTAGTTACTCAATGTTGATCTAAATTTTTCATCAAACTTTGCAGATTTTCTGTCTAAAGTTTTAATTACTCTGTAATTTGTCGAGTTTTTAAACTCCCGTGGCAGGTTTTACTGCGGACGGAATCAGCAAACGGAGAGTATATAATGTTCCATTTGAATATGCTCGTGACGATGACAAGCTGTATTATTGAACTAGAGAATAGTCACTGCATTGCTTAGAAAATGTATTTTGTATCTTGTGCGGAAAAATAAAATTTATATTGTATCTGTATCGGTATTTTTGGTATTTACACTTTTTAAAGACGTCTAGATGTTGTATTAATTATTGAGAAATTCATAGGATCACATAGAAAGTAATGTTTTAAAATTTTAAAATAATAAATCCTAATTTGTGGTCGAATTTCATACAAAACTTCAAACAGTTAGGCTCGTTTCTCATTTATAATATTATTTAATAAGAACTCGAATTTTTTTTTTTATTATTTATCCCACAATAATTTTGTGTGTACTTTTGACATTTGAACAAATACGGTATGTCGCAAATTAGTTCAGACCCCGAAAAATTAACAAAGTATGAAAAAATCGCACATATAGACGATTCAAAAAATTGATTTTAGTTTACTTTCCTTTACTTCAGTTTACTGTCTCAAAATAAACTTCCCTTTTTTAGTTTAAAAAAAAATATTTGACTATAAAAAATCACATAATTTTAATCAGGTTTTTAAAACCTTTTGAGAAAAAATATACAACGTGACCCCAAAAAAATCACTGGCCAAGGTTTTAATCTTAGGCTTGACCTTTGACCCCTATCTAAAATTTCAAAACCATTTTTCTATATCCTTGATTTTTTTATAATGGTTGACCAAATACCTAGAAAAAAACGAACAAATCCCACGCTTATAAAGAAATTAGATCTGTTATATACTGAAATTACCATGTACAAATGGATACAGTATATGACAAAAGTGTTCAGACCCTTGTAAAAAATGTTAATTAAATTTTTAAGCTAAAAATTTGTATTAAAAAATATGTAGTTAGTATATTTTGCAGTTGATGTAGATTTTTAACTTTTGAGATTTTATAGTCCAAGGTCAAAATTTCAAAGGTCAGGCCGAACTGCAACATGTTTTTTATACTAAAAGGGTGCTACGAGGAAGTGAATCACTTACTTTTTCGTAGTATAGCTCCTTCTAAAATTAAATTCCTGAGCGTGCTCCATAAGTACTTTTCCCGAAGTGTTTGCAACTTTGAGCTCACTGGAATTTTACGGGAATCAAAATTTTCCTAAGATGTCAGGTATTTTGAGAAGATTAGACCATAGGCTTTCACAAAGAGTCAAAAATTTAAAAATTTGGCAAAACTAAGGGAAATGTAGAGAACTTTCCTGTTGGAGTACAAAATGAAGATTTCTATTCATATCTTCCTTGACAGTATTTGATTAATAGTTTTTTAAAAGGTCAGAGCAAAAAATTAAATTTTATATTTTATGATGCTACTAGTTGAAGAGAATTCGAGGGGTAATCAAACTTTCTTTCAAATACGTTACTGAGTTCATAAAATAATTACAAAAGGAATGCTTCGTAGTACAACCAAATTGGATCATGCCCTACTAATAAATAAATCTCTTGGCTAATTTTGATGCAAAATTTTTTCTGTCTTTTGTTTCATCTTCAGAAGGGTCTCTTGCATGGAAAAATTTGCTTTTTGGAACTTTCTTTTTGTCCTGAAAGAAATACGACTCATCATCAATCTCGACAATTTTTCGCAACATTTTGTTGTACCGTTGAGGTAGCCTCTCCTTCACTATTTTTTCTCGAACCCCGGTATTTTTTTCCGCAGATTTTTTTCCATATGATGGAATGCCCAATTTATGGGCTTTAATTTTTTGCAAAAAAACTCATTTTTATCTGCAGCGTCTTAGCATCACAGGGCATAGTTCTGCACCAATGCTCGATGAAAACATTTTCAATCGATTCTAGCTTTTGAGGGGTCGTCACTTCGAATTTTTGAATTTAACATGGTTGGATTCTTCTGACATTTTCATGCACGTGCTAATTTTTTTATGGCCGCACCCCCTTTGTTGACATAAAGCCATGACTTTTAATAATCCTTTTTCATC
>JAQGBQ010001069.1:0-13742 GCA_034698485.1 Vertagopus arboreus
ACGGAGCTTGGGCACTATCTGTAGGCTAACTACATTGTAAGATCGGTATTTTGGATACCTCTGGTTTCCATATACCTCGGATAATTACAATTATATTTCGCTTTCCCCTTCGGGCAAAGCTCGAATAATTTACAATTATGAACGTTTCCTCCTGCTTTCTCCACTCACTCTGCCTAGCTCAATGCTTTCTCCTTCTTTTAAATAAACTCTTCTTATTCAACTCAATCTCCTTTTCATACATATCTATTTATTAACGCCACTTTTTCTCTACAACAATTAAATATTTCAATAAAACTAAATAGCTTTCTCCGCAGCTCGAAGGGACAAGTCTTTCCTACAAGGAGAAGATTGGAAGTAGAGGCAATTTCATTACATCATTGCCCTCATGGCTAAATTAGTTACAAAAATTTCATGGTAGGGAATGCAAAATTACACATTCTCAAATTCCCTAAATTCATACAAAAACAACAAAGACTTTCACTCTCGGTTCACAACACGTGTCTAACTATATAGTGTGACCAATTTTAGATCAAAATTGTGCGTTGGCATAAAATGTTTGCAACTGCATTTTTTTGATTTAAAAGAGAGAATAATTTTTTTCTTCCAAAAAACCGTTTTTTGAAACGAAAATTTTTTTTGATGAAATGGCACGCAAATAAAATGAGAGGTTTGCATCTGCAATTATTCACTACTACGAAAACGTGGCCGTAAGGAGTAAGAAAGACAAGGTTTGCGATTCCAAATCGCTTGGAGAACAGAAAAAAACGATTTATCGTATAACTACAGTATATGAAGGATCCGATGAGACTAATTATAAAATTAAAAGTGGCCGTCCAGTGTCCAAAACCTCTTCAAAAATTAAGAAGGTCGAGAGACAATTCAGAAAGATACTCGCCACTTCCGTTCGTAGTGTGGCCGCCAAACTGAAAACTCCAAAATCAACGGTATTGAAAATGAAAGTTTGGAAGTTAGGGGTCAAATTCAGGACAAAAAAGAGACTCTTAAATATATCAAATATCAAATAAGCGAGGAAAGAGATGACTACATAAAATTTACAAAAATATAGGATCAAAAGTTCTCGTTTTTGATGATGAGAAAAATGTGACCTTTGACCTTGACCAAATGTTTGGACTAGCTTTTTTCATTCCAAGAACCGTAAGGATGTGAAATGTCATCAAAAATTGAAGACTGTGACGAAGTTTCCCAAAAATTTCTGGTCTGCAAAGCGATGGTCAAATTATGAAATCTGTCGAAACCGTAAGTACATATCGAAGTGGTCCATGACACTGTGACTTGTCTTAAAAATGTTTAAATCGGCGTCTGATCCAAAGGCATCATAAAATTGAGAATGTTTTATTTTAGACTCACCTTGCATCGATACACTATGACAAAATAGAACAGGCCACCTTTCTGAGAAAAATGTGCAAATGAGATAACCCATCTAATGTACCACAACCTCGTGGAATTTAAACTCTTTGGCTAGATTACAAATTAGGATACTCAAGACGATCAAAATAATTTGAATGAATTCAGAAAAGTAATGGGTAGAATCTCGAAGGATGTATGGGCAAAAGTAAGAAAAGGCTGTTTTGACCGCCACTGAAAGATGGTAATAGCAATCGAATACAAAGTGGTCAGAAAGGCAATGACTGACATTTCTAAAAAACACAATTGTTAAGCTTGTAATTAAAAAAAATGCAATAAAATATGTCTCGCCATTTTTAAAATAAATTCGTCTACATTAATCTCTTTACTTATCCGTACATCTTTTACTTCGTTAAACAGGCTTGTTTAAAAAATGCTTTTCATATATTTTAAAAATTATTGTCAAAATCTTGTGACATTTCTTAAAAATATTATTTTTAAACGGATCATTATTAGGTGAGTAGGTCAGTAGGGATATTTATATTGTAAGAAAACTAAATATAATCGTTGCTCACATAGTATTTTTAAGGCTAAAAGCTTGTCAAAACCCTTTTACGCTAAATACTCCCAACTAACTGAAAGCAATACCTATAGTTTGAAATTCAATATTAGATGAATATGGATTCCTTGATAAATTAACAAATCCTAAACATGTTCACTTTAAAGTAAATTAGATTTAAAAAAAATTATAAATCTTACTTTCTTTTGATTTTTCAGGTATGTTAAAGTTGATACAGTAAAATTATTTAAAAAAAATAACTATAGGTATATAAAGCTAAAAGTTAAACTGTTTCGTCGCAATCGAGACGTGCTTTTGTAAGTAAAAATACATTTTGTTTTAAAACGCAAGATTTCGCATCTTTAAATCATTATCATTTTCTCTTGCAAATCTGACATTAGAAGAGTAATTATATCTCGGACTGTTTTCTGAAAAGAACTGACCAAACCATCGACGGACAGCTTTGATGCCTTTATCCTCTTTGGTCAACAAAGGCCGGCTAAGGAATGTCTTCCTATTCCAGATTGCTATGTCTCGTTCCAGCTATAAGACAATCAGCTTTTGTTTATTTCTGTTTCTCATAATTAGGTCTAATTATATTATGATTTACCTGGAAAGCTTCGACTAAAAGCAAGAGGAGTCCAAAAGGGTGTAAGAATGAATTAGATGAGTAAAAACTGTGTGTAATTTTTTGGAGAAGTGGTTCCAAAGGCGTGATCATAAGAAATAAAACACCTTTTGCTCCTAAGCCTTCAAAGATTATGTGAGCCATACCTGGCCCAACCTTTTAAGATTATAAGCTTTAATAGTTTATAAATATTTACAATTTAAAAATGGGATTATAATATGCTATTGCACCTGATGAGCCTGGATCTTCACTGGCATGAAGGAAAATCTACCAAAAAGGTTCATGTTATGTTCCACCGTCATAAGAGCCCTGTAGGACAATTTCGGATCTGAATTTGCAAGCCAAGTAACTGAGAAATTGTTTTTTAAAAAATCCCAAGAAAAGATTGACTCTGCTGGTTTGCCACCGCATATGACTGCAGGGCTGTGGACAACGTTAAAATGGCTTACGTCTGCACCATTTTCGGCAATTTCCTGTAAAAAATCAGTGAAATAAATGTTTTACTTTATTTTTTTTTAACTATCCTGGCAAATAAAGCAAGGCATAAATAACGCTTACTTGTATATGACATGCAACTCGAAATTCAGACCGACCACGATATTTCAATTCTCCACTTGTAATTTCCGGTAACGACTCAGGATGGTAGCTTGGCTATTTCAGTAAATAAAATTTGTGACGAAACTATTTATATTTGATTAATAATAAATGTAGCTTAATACAGATTCTCCTTCAGCATGATACCACAAAAATATAAAGCCATTCAGTTCCATAGTCTCCCAAATTTTTAGTTTTGCGAATTCTGAAACTGCATATTTCATCTTATTTAGTTAATAAAACAAAAATACCGGAAAAATTACTTAAGATTTTTTTTTAAAAAAAACACCTGTATCTGAATAAGGAATATCCACACATTTCCCAGCCATTGGTTCAAAAGCCCATGCATGAAAAGGACATTTTATGCATTCCCCTTTGACCTCTCCACCTACACCAAGGTGAGCCCCAAGATGAGGACAATAAGCATCAGCTACATACAATTTCCCACTCTCACCTCTCCATGCCACCAAATTTAGCCCTACAAAAAAAATTTAATTGTGTTAAATGTCTTTTAAAAAATGCAAATAATTGCTTTACCAAGACAGCTTATCTCTCTACAGTTTTTGGCTGTCAGCTCCCTAGATTCTAGAACAACGAACCATCCATTAGGATAAACAGGGGGCAGTTCACCAATTTTTCTCCGGTTTCTTAATTCGTTAATTAAGTTTTTTCTTAACGTATCACTCTTCTTTCCTAAGGGGTTCCTTTCAGCTTCCGAAAATCCAAATTCTGTGAAATCCTTCAAGAATAACATTAATAATTTGAATTTTCAATATCATTCGAAATATATTACTTATTACCTTACCTTGTAATAATCAAACGGTCTCCAAAACAAGTAATACCAGAGAACGGACGCTACAATCAAGGTTGCAAAATATATCCAGTTCGAGTAAATTAGCAAGCCCACAAAACTAAGAATGGGGAACATTTCCGCAGGAATTAAGTGATCCATTTTGAACCGAGTGTTGCTACAAAACTTAATGAGCTAGCTTTGTTAATTACACTAATTTATATATGCGTGACACCCATGAAAGGATTCACAGAGTGATTATTCAAAATATATGGTTTTAATGTACTGTTTACAGTTCATATATATGAAAAACAACCATGAAATAAAAACAACAACAATATACATACAGATGTTATTGCACTTCAAAACCGTTTATCTCAAGTTAATGTTCAAGTGTACAAAAAAAGAATAAATCTCTCAATTCATTACCCGTACCTTCATTGGGACACATTAATGTCATTGTTCACGATCAGTGGTAGATGATAAACTCATTCATCATCAACTGTTAAACGTCAGTATGGAAAAAAATATATTTTTACCCTAACCTAACCTAGAAATTAAAAAAGTATTTCAAAAATTGTTATTCTCTCGTCCCGTTGATACACCTTATTATAACAATTATAAAGGATGGAAAGAATTAAGTCTATATATTTTTTTAGATTTTTTTTAAATTATAAAAAAACTGTTTATGAATTGAAAACAATATCTTCTTTTGTAATCGTTAAAGGTTTGCCACTCGGTAGTATACTGATAAGACATGGTTAAATGAGGTACACGAGTATCTCATTTAAATCCTCACGAGTACACGAGACACGAATGTTATTATGCTCGTGTACCTTATCAAACAATGTCTTATCAATGTTTTCTATGCATAAAAATTGTAAAAAAGGATTTATAACTCCAACATATTTTTTATTAGCTCGAGCCAGGGCTTATCATCCTGTCTGTGTGTATGTGGGAAATTTTGCATAGGGGTACTAAATGATCCCTAAATATGAAATAGAAAGTCAGATTTGTAAAATTTTGTTCAGAGACTACATATGACCATGGGTTTTTACAAAGTTCGCCAAAAAGGTCTTGCATGAAATCTTGCATAATGGTTAGACAAATGTTTCTCAAGGTGGCCACAGAGGCCCTGTTTTTTTTTTTTTTTAATAATTGGGCTTGAAAGTTTCTGAAAGTTCAAACTAGCAGTTCAGATTAAACAAATGATAGTTCCAGACTAGAAATATGGGGTAATATGAGATTTGTGGCAGTCAACCCCCTTTTGATGTAAAAATTTGGATGGTCCTTTCATCATTTTTCGATGATAAAAAATCTTAACTCCTATTTTGAGCGATCGGCCCTTTTCGTTTGGACAGCCACATATAAACTAGAAGATTTGTTATTGTAACAACCACTGAGCCCAAAAAACCAGTACCAACCTAAACTTATTTTTTCTAATTTCGTTCTTGAATATCGCTTTAAAGGGTTAACGGTATGAACTTTAAATATGGGGTCAATAGGTCCCACCCCCTAAGCGAGCGGTCGAAGGTCACGAAATTTCTTTTCACAACATAAGGCATGTGGCACATAGTTTTGTAGGTATTGATAAGACTATATCATCGCGCATAATATCACCTCACTACCACACCCCCAGTGGGCGTGGCTACGCAAAAACAAGATTTTTGTGCTGTATCACTTATATTTTCAACATACTTGATCTTTGACCCCCGCAATCGATCCGGGGGGTGTTGTTGGGGCAAAATGAGACCAAAAAGATGCAAAATATTCCGATACCGGGAATCGAACCCGGGCCACCCCGGTGAGAGCAAAGAATCGGGTCAGCCCCCTACTGACCGGTCAAGGGTCACGAAATTTTATGCCAAAACATATGACATGTGGCACACCATTTTGAAGGTATTGATAAAACGATCTCAACGCGCATAAGTATATTGCGTTACCACACCCCCAATGGGCGTGGCCAGTGAAAATAGATATTTTTGGCCTTATATCAATTATATTTTCACCAAAACTGATATTTGACCCTCCCAATCGATCCGGGGGGTGTGGTGGGGGCAAAATGAGACCAAAAAGATGCAAAATATTCCGATACCGGGAATCGAACCCGGGCCACCCCGGTGAGAGCGGGGAATCCTAACCACTAGACCATATCGGAGGACATAAAATAAACTGGTTTTTGGCAAGGTTTTGTAGAAAAAAACACCCAATGTATGTATGAGTGTCGTAATTTTTTAACAAGTGGACAAAAAAGGTTTTTATCCTAATTATATCCTCAATTAACACTAGAATATATCGGATTGTATTAAAAACATGCTCTGAAAACTGGATTTATCGCAATTTGTATGCAAGAAATATTATGTACTCTAAAAACGTATGAAAAGTAACTCAAATAGACCATATAAAATGGTTTATACAATTGAATGGGATTGAAAAATGATTCTGCATGGATTAAAAAAAATCAACCCAACAATCCATTCTTTTCAATCTTATGAACCATTTTATATACCGTTAAACGCAAAAACTAAATAAATCCCCCACCGAAATAACTCAACCCCCTTTTAGAAGGTTTGAAATATTAACTCCCCCGGGTGATTTAGTTAGCGTTTTACGGTAGTTTATTTTAGACTACTGTTTGTAGTTTAAAACGCAAAAAAAAAGTTTTTAATACCATTTTGAGTTCAAAGATCCTCATTTCTGATTCAATGCTTTTAGCTACTCCATATAGATTTTTTTGTCCGAATATCCCAAGCACTAAACTGCGTAAGAAGTGTTCTATAGCCAGTACTCATTTATATTGTTGGAGAGTGGAAACAAAACTGCGTATGCCATCATCAACTGAACACTGCACAATAGGCATATGTGAAAACCGATTTGGACACCGTTTGACATGGGGAAAATGTTTGAAAGAGTGTAGCATACCTGACCATGCTATCTTTTAGACGAGAATGTCAGGTACAAGTACAACTGAAAAAAAAATTCGTTTACCCCCGATCGCACCATTTTGAGAAAATCGAGTTTAAAGGTTAACCCTTCTATACGGGGTGGTAAATAATCTCAATTTTTATCAAAAATATAATTTCATTATAACCCCCATCAAGTGATACATCAATCGAAAGCCTGTAACCCCTTGAGTCGTAGAAAAATGCTCTTAACATTCGGTGACAAACAGGTCACAAGATATGGTCAAAAGGGTCATCGGGTCAGATTTCCTTATGACCCCTATCAAACGATATACCGTTCGAAAGCTTATAACCTCCTGGCTCTCAACAAATTACTCATAACTTTCTGTGACCTGGGGGTCAAAAGATATAGTCAAAATAGCTTGACCAGATGACCTTTCTTTTTGCAGGTATTTGCAAGAAAAATTTGCACAGGGACCCAACAATCTGCACTACGCCACTGTGTAAAAAATAATATGAAAATTTTAGTCAAAAGCAGAGAAAATGCACAAAATAAAAACTTAATTTATTAAAAGACATTTTATTTAAAATATATAATTTTTTTTACATTATTACCCTGAGAATATTATCATTTTTTGCGGTTTATAATTTGTCTCCAGCTCATTTTCATTCCGAAAGTTGGTTTTGTAAAAGAATTACTCCAACTTCTATTTATTATTTTGAATCAAAAATTAAATTGTGGAAGGATAGCATTTGGAATTAAATGAAATATAAAGTTATTATCAAGGTCATATATGAAATTTCTCCTCTTATATATATATATATATATTCATATCTTTTAAAGACATGACATTACAGCTTTTAACAAGCAATTTTTAAATTATTTATGTAGATATCACACAACCAATTGTAATGAACAGCAATTATAATGAAATTTTTGTCAGAAAATTGCGATGGTTTTGTCACAGGCTAATGAACATACAATCAATTACGCTGATTATACCTAGACTTAAGTTTGTAGATTTTTACTTATTGGCTCCAACAATTATGTACCTTTTAATCAATACGGAAAATTTATCAAACACGCTCGTTTGAGTAACAGTTCATGGGCTATTTATTATTAATTTGTTTTGAAAAAATGTGGCTGAAGATCTTAGCAGTAAATTAAGTTAATGAATTTAATTTATTTTAGCAGCTTCATAGCAATAGACCTGATGTCTATTGTTTTCATGGATTGTCAAACTAAACTTTAGTAATGATTTCCTTAATTTGAGATTGTGTCCAAAGTATGTCGTTATGTCCTGGTTCAAGAACCCTGTTCTGTAAAGTCAAAACTTGTTGAAATAATTCTAAAGCTTGGCAAAGTTCACATAATTTAGGAAGGGTTGATGCTAACAAGCTCATTATTTCAATTGTCTCAGTGTGTTCTTCTCCGTGTAAATTAATCCAGAATAGCATATCCACTTCTAAAATCTCTCTAACTCTACTATATTCTTCTTCGGCATAAAGAATTGTAGCAATATTACTTCTAGTTGACAGGGTGTTTGGGTGACCTCTTCCTAACACGTTTTCTTGTGAATTCGATACTTCATTCAACATATGTAACGCCTTTTGTCTTTCACCTAAATGGTTAATTGTCATTGCTAGTACGGACTTTGTCGTCAATGTGTCTGAATGCTCAACACCAAGCAATTTGACGTCCAAACTCAGGACATGTTCTAACATTTGTTTTGCCCTTTGAACCTCCCCTTGTTGATAAAGGCAATTTCCAATGTTGTGTCTTGTTATAAGAGTTGATGGATGTTTTGGACCTAGATTAGTTGTTTGCCAGTCCAACACTTCTTCGTAAATCTGCATGGCTTTGTTTAATTTCCCTTGATGCGTGAATACAGATGCTATTGCATGCTTTGTTGCAACCGTATTTATGTGGCTCTCCCCCAAAACTTTTTTTGATAACGTTAACACTGTTTGAAATTGTTTCATAGCTTCATCGTATCTCTTGAAATTTATAAGAGCCAGTGCCAATTCATGACCTGTGATAAGAGTAATGTGGTGGTCCTCTCCAAGAACGCGTATTTGTTTTTCTAAGACTACTCTATATTTAACAAGGGCCTCTTTGTAAATTCCGTTTTTTAAGGTGGCGCTAGCAAGATGTCTTTCTACATTTAATGTTTCTAAATGTTCTTTACCTAGCACGGTAGCAAAACGGTCGTAACATATTCTTGCAAATTCCAACATTTCTCGATATTCTGAAATATCGTGTAACCTGAATAAGATATCATTAGGCACTTTACTAAATTGCCTTATCATTGCATCGTGTTTAGAGGCATGTGTCCATATAGATAAAATGTGACGCACATCATTCTGTTGAAGATTCTCAATTATACCAAGTAGGGCTTGACAAATTTTTGTTAGCATCTGCTTTTCATAATCGGTTGAACTACATTCTAGCCGCGTGACTTCTTGAACCAATCGATGAATATATATTTCACTGTTTTCTACTTTTATCAGCGAATACAGTTTTAATAGCTCGACGGCATTTATTATACTGTCCCTATCAATATCGCGGAAAACAGTTTGTAGTAGATTCACACTAATAATATCGGCTTCACAGTATGACATCATATTTAGTAAATTAATGGCATTCTTCCCATTGCTTCCCATTTGCTTAATTTGATTGATGGAAATGTTCCATGTCATAATGGTAGTCAAGCTGTATTGGTGGTCGATTGAATTTAATTTGAAGTCCAGCATCTTTGATTTTTTCTTTTCGTATTCATTGAGGTAGTTTTTGATTTTGTATGATTTTCCTTCTATTCCGGTTATCTTTTGTGCTTTAATGTAACTAATGGCTTGTTGAAGAGCCAAGGGGAAATATTGAAGCAAATGTGTTAACCTATTGATGTCTTTGGCAGTTTCTGCCGTAACAGAATCATTGAAAAGTTGCTTTGCGTCTTTGGGTAATAGAACGTCTAAGTTTATGATCTCCCCGGCAAAGTTAAGTACGTCTAGTTGTCTGGACGTGACTAATGCAAAACATTTTAATTTTACGGCTTTCTGCAGAAGCAATTCGACATTCTGATTAGCCGCATCTACGTTATCGATAACTAATAATATCGCTAGTCGATTTTTAGATTTGAATGCTGAAACGAAATCTTGAAAAATTTCCAAATAATTCCTAGGAACATTGTTATCATTCCTGACAGCAACTGAGATGGAAAGCCCTTCTTGAATAATAGACTGTTTTAGACTATCTTGGCTTTCGCCGTTCAACCAGATCATGTTTACCTTTTTGCTGTTGATATTTGCAAACCTTTTAACCAGTTCTGTTTTTCCAACTCTCCCTAGTCCGATCACTTTTAAATGTTTACATTCGGATCCTCAAAATGATTCTGGATTTCTTGAAGTTCTTTAGTTCTTCCTACAAATGTTTTTGTTGAAGATATTTCTGTCAAAATTAATTAAAATAGCCCACAATTTAGATCATCTTTAGTCCGTCATAACTAATTTAAAAATTGTACACAAATGTTTTACACTAAAAACAATAATTTTTGTTTTTAATAAATCATTCCGTCTCAAAATTAGGGTTGCAGTGGATAGTAAAAAATCGGATCAGATAGCATTTGATATTACAAGCAGTTGTATCTCCCAACTACGAAGCGACCCATGGGTTTTTACCCTCGCTGTATGTTTTAAATCTTCAAAAGTACTTGAAAATTAGAATCTTTCTAGAGTATTTAAAGATGAGTTATCTCGTAAAGAAAAACGTAAAGAAAATCTGTTTTGTTGAATGTGTTCTATTTGTATGATTTGTTTAGAATAAATGGAAACTGTAAGTGAAGCGCAAATTTTGAGTTTTTAGACGAAATGAAGACGTTTTTAGAGTTCATCATGTCATACCTGAAAGACCGTGAGGTTCGTTGAAAAAGATTTGATGTATCACAATAGTCCCTACCAGGACAGCAAAACTCCACGTGACCTTAATCCATTTGTTGTCGATGTAGTTTAACGATCTTGCGACTTTTTCAACTTCATCTACAATTAGTATTTATTCAAATAAAAAATAGAATATGGTATATTTTATACACAATATAGTTTTTTATGTTTAGCTGGACTGAGTTTCGAAACTTTAGAATTATAACAACTTTACAATTCAAGATTCATATTTTTAATATAAACAATGCAGTTTGTTTATATCAATGAAATCAATGTTTTCTTTTTCTGCAACCGAATCTGCCTTTATTTCCTCTTTAGCATAACTTCCTTTTGATTGCTCTGTTTAAAATGGAGAAGTATAATTTACTAGTGATTATTAATGATTATTATTTAGTCAAAAATTCATGATAAATACATGGTTTTAACGTTTTTAAATTTACATTTTTCTATTACAATTTTCATGCAAAATGTTTTATACTAATTGCACTAAAGTGTAAAGTCATCAATTTTTCCTAATTAGCATAAATAAACTCGTCTTTACTTAAAAGCAATTATATCGTTTATCAGTCCTACGATTGTCAATTTCTTGTCCGTTATGCGGAATTTAGATGAAGTAAAGAAATCGTGGGTTACCGGCAACATCTTTAAAGTTAAGCTCTTGGAGTTTATTACAAAAGTTTTCCACTGTAGCTTCGCCGCCTTTTTCTGACGTCCATTGGCTCAAAATATTCTCAAATAATTCATAACTTGTTATGACTCCGTTTCGAAATAGATTTTGTAACTGAGCAAAGTTATTTTTATTGACCAATAAATGATTATAAAACCTAGCCCACTCCCTGGTCACAGTGACATCACTACACAAAATGTCTACAGCGTGTGCTATTTGCTTACTATCCATATTTAAATAAATCAAAATTTTAACACTGCTCATGGATGTCTTATCAAGATTTTTTAAACTCAAGAATTTATATAAAAGTAAAGAAATAACACAAACTAATTCGTTCACTTGCAGTTCACATCAAAGCTGAAGTGTTCTCGATTTATGTTCCTCTTATCATTATCTTTTTTTTATCAGTCTGATGTATACTTGACATCCATCAAATCACCTCGTTTTATTATGTAAAATCTTAAAATATGGTTAATGTTGTAAACGTGGCTTGTTTGGTCCAAAATATCAATATAATTTGCGTCGCAAAAGATATTAACTTTATCTTTGTCACAAACAGAAAGTAGCATTCATTTATGATGACCGATATGGCTACATTTAATTTAAGTTATGTACATCAATGTCGTTTTATTTAACACACGATGTGGATGAGTTTATATACCGTAGTTTAAAAACAAAATTACGAAATGAACAAAAAAAAATTCTGCAGGTTTTAAATTACTACGACATAGATCGGTTTATAAAATTTTTAAATTATGGCAGAGTATTCAACGTCTAAAATTTAAAAAATTTACAGAGACTACCAACTTGTAAATGCTACATAATTTAAAAAAACAATCAATAAGATATTTATAATAACATGTATAAATATTTTGAAAAGTATTTCAAATGCAAATAAAGTGCTCTATATTAGTGTTTCTGAAAGTATGATTCTATCAAATATGCATAGTAAATTAGTAGAACTTTAACAATTAATTAATAAGTTAATGTTTTTATTATAAACTGGTCTAACAAAGGAATGTATTTTACATCTAACAGCATTGGTCATCAAAAAAAATCAATCTGAAATGATATGTGTCTAGTTAAACGAGATAAGAAGCGAGTTTGTTAGTAGTACATTTGCCAAGGGCCATACCACGTTGAAAGCACCGGTTCTCGTCCGATCACCGAAGTTAAGCAACGTCGGGCCCGGTTAGTACTTGGATGGGTGACCGCTTGGGAATCCCGGGTGCCCTTGGTATTACTTTTTTTGCCAAATTTAAACCAACTTAAGACCACTAGTGTTGTATCAAGTGTAACAATTTGTATCTTAAAATGTTTTAATTTTAATTTGACTCGAAACCAAATTAGATTTTTGGTAAAATAATATTAGGAATGCATGCGAATCATTCATGTTCAGTCATTGATTGCAAATCAATTTACGTGGTATAAAACAATATTTTTTCATTAAATAACATTTTGCTTATTACGTAGGGTGAAGCCTGTGTCTAAAAAAAGTCATGACGAAATCTCTTACAAAAACAGTTTTGGGAATATCACTACATATTCAGATTATTTTGACTGATTTGTTAGATTACAAAAATTATTTAACCTTGATTTTTCAGGATTTTTCCATGAAATTAGTAATGCAAATAAAATATTATAATTTTATTAATTCCAAAATAAATCAATTTAGCATTAAATGAAATTTACGAATAATGAGAAACAATATATTTATTTACGTAAAAAATAATTACAAGTCAATTTAACTAAAACTTGAATTAAAATGTATTAAAGATCCTAAGTGCAATACTATGCTTAAAGATGATTATTATTCAACTTGCTGACCCTTTTGGGCCTCCAAATGCAGACTGAAGTATTTTCTACAGTCCAGGCATTAACATAACCTAATTTTGAAGGTACAAAGCTACAATGACATGCTAGTGTCATTTTAACCCATCCACAGATATTTACATAGTAACTCAAATAACTTAGCCAATAAAATATATCTAATTTTATGTCCGTAGTTAGCAATCAATAAAAATTATCCATTCTAATTGGTTAGCCCGAAAATTCACAAAAATGTGACAACCCAATAACTCAGTGATTGTTCATTAATACCAATTGTTATCAGGGTTCAAATACAGTGTGTGTTTATTTATTTCTGGTTTATAAAATAATAAATTTCTAATTACTATACTAAATACGTAGGGTGTACCATATATAATGAGCCATGTTTAGGAGTTTATTTCTCAGCCGTTTCTTAAACAAAAGACAGGAAATTCCAGGGGATTATCTCCAAACATGTTAGTGATAAGATA
>JAQGBQ010001070.1:0-13740 GCA_034698485.1 Vertagopus arboreus
CATCTCATGAATTTAATGGTTGTCCATAAGAACACCGACCACATCTCAATTTGTGTTTCAATTTTCGCGATTTTTATTTGGAAAGGATTCTGTATCATTCAACAGAAAAGCTCTTCTTGTAGAACGGTGCAGTAATTGGGAAAGAGTTGTGCCATTTACTCAAGCAGTAGAAAAACTCTTATTTTAAGAACAAAAAATGTCTAAATGAAATACTAAGTCTAATCTAGCAAAACAGCACATGAAATTGAATTATGAGCATCGTACAACTTTGATAACATCTTTTCGTAGTACCAAAATGATGAAATGAAATCCATAGAATTCCAATCCGATTATATCAATAAATATTTGATAAAAAATACTCACAAACAAAAATGTTCGTGAAAATATATATTGATCTTAGTTAATCGTTTAAAATCCTTATATACAATCGAAAAGATCACTTTTTTGGGGTGAGGAAATACGGAATTTAAAATCTCGTAACGCATTTGATTGTTTAAGTTAAGCTATTAGAACTACAAATTATTAGATGGTAATCTATTAAGTGACTCATCATTTCTTGACGAGATGAGACAGAAATCCCACACAAAAAACAATTAAGATCTACTAAATGCAGTTTATTTAGATAAATCTGCATCAGGAAAGAAGACGGAAGCTGTTGACCTAGAACAAAAGTAATAAAATCATATTATCTAGGAAATATAAAGAAAGTTAAATAAAAGAAAGGAACATGTACCCAAGCCTCGCAGGAATACGTTTCTCTTCACTCCAAGATGGGTTAGAATTCTCTTCAGTCACAGTCGATGATCTAACATCAGAGCATCTTCATTTGATATTGGAACTTCATCTTTCACCATCACGGCATCTTTATCAATCGATTTATCATCATCAGTATCGTCAAAATTTTGAACGCAAAACCGTTTCAATTTGTTCAACCAAAAATAGGCACTCAACGGTAAATGATAGAACCAAATTCTTTCAACTACAAACACACAAAACGTTACAAACATTAAAATACCGTATAAAAAGAAAAGACTAAACAAATTCCAAAAACTGATATACGAGTTGCCATCAGGTGGCAAGTATTTCATCTTTCTGCTATTAAAGCCTCTTTCAAAGTCATTCCGAAAGTCAATTTGACTTTGCCACAATTTTACAAACCCAAACTCGGAAAAAGTTGCCATAATTGTTTTGAAGTGTTGTAAAATGTGAAGAATAAAGATCCAGTGCCGCATTTGTTTCATCAAATGTTCATCCATACGGAAACAATTGTGATTTGGAAAACCAATTTGAAATGCGTTTGTTCTGCCCATTGAATGAGAATTAACAGTATTATCATAAATAGCCATTTTAGCTTTTGACCTATTGTACATCGAAACGACATTATTTAAATCCACCATCTCTCGATAAACCAGAATCGTTTCATTCATTTTATCAAGAATTCCATTCCTTTCGAAATCATTTGACATAAAATTAATTCCGTGCTTGAAAGCATCATAATAAATTATTTTGTATTCTTCATTAACAAGTTCTCTTAGATTTTTAAAAGGAACTATTTTGGTAGGGGCTATAAGACCAGCTGTAAAAAACGTCTCGTAATACGAAGCACATGTTAGAAACACAGATAAGTAAACAAAATTTGCCATGGAACCGTTTCCATTTTCAAAGGGAACTCTAAACAACGTGGAATACAAATACAACAGATTTAGAAACATTTCATTTGCAGACCATTTTCCACTTTGTACAAACATAACAATAGCTACAATAACTATTGTAGCTAAGAGCCACAACCAAACTGAAAATTCGAAAGGAGACAACCAAATTCTAAGGCTTATAATTTCAGATTTGATTGTTGGATCACAGTAAATTAGACGATCACTAAACATTCCAAGAGTATACAAAGAGTTCTTTTGTTCGTTGCTGCAATCGGTACACGACGTTGAGTGTTTCGCATAGCCGCGTGTTGCATAATATAAATGATCTTGGTCATACGTGTATTCGGCAGTTATGTTAACAGTTTTAACAAGAGACTCAAAGGTCAAAGAAGCAGTGCTGCACTGGTAATCATTTATAAATCTTTCTTGCTTCACGCGACTCCACATGCTTTCTGGACAGTGTGCTATTCCTGCCCTTACCACTCCATCGTGGAGTGGAATTTTTATTTGTTTCCAAAGTGTTCTGAGTGATATTGTAGTTAAGTTTCCAACCTTTAATTCTTCCATAACAGGAAAATCCCAAAAGTTACAGTATGGACATACAAAGATCCACCTGATTGGTTTTGGATGATTTGAGCTTATGACCCAAAATACGCGCGCTGGTATTTTAAATGCATCGTTACTAATGTATGAGGGCCATACTTCAGTAAAAATTACGTAAGTAGATCTTTCTGGATAAGAATAGCTAAGGTTGCTTGTCCATATAAAGTGACCAATTCGCTGCCATTCGTCTGTTAACTGCACAATGAAGTTAACCGAACAGATTTCTAAAACACTTGGAGAGTAGCCGATTCGTCTTGAGTCGTTAGAATCGTGTACTGTCCATAATAAATTCTGTTTTTTATTTAAATGAATGACTCCCTCTGCTATGTCACTTGATTTTTTGTCATCTGCAAATGTTTTAGCGTGGACCACACAATTCCCGAAAGGAGCTAGGCTAACTCTAGCTAGTGATGTGTGTAAAACTACAAATACAATTGAGACGTAGATTTCCATTTTACGTTTGTAATATTTTAAGATTTTTATCAGAGAATGGAGTGAACCGCCAGGATTGTTTGTTACAGTTTATTAACTTGACACTGGCTTATACTTACAGTTAATTATTTTTAGGAAATGGGGATTTATATGTCTCTGTATAATAATTGTTAAATATTAAAATTTTAGTCACAATTTCACAAGGAATCTAGCCTTTTTATAATGCCGATATGTATATAAGCAATATACAAGGAAACTACATATTCAAGGGTTCATTTTATAATATATTTTAGTTTCATTATCCACTCAAACCTACTCCTACAATATATCTATTATAAGACACTTACCTTAAATGGTTACTTTATTATAATAAATTCAACAAAATGGTTGGGATACATCCAGTAATTAATAAAATTATTTCGCCTCCAGTTTATGAATTAGGAACATATTTTGTTTTATCGAAAATTTTAAAAAGATTTTGGACATTGTATAACATTAGTTTGATTATTCAAAGAAGTACAATGCGAATATGAAAAATTACTTGAGTTTGTTTTATGTCGAAGAAAATAAGTTGGATTTCAAGTATGTGATCTATGCTCTTGATATCTATGCATTGATGCTTAAAATTTACATTTCTGAAACGCCCGGACTCCAAATAAAACTTCATTTTATAAATTTGTTAGAGTGTAAAGGAGTGTAAATAAAGTTTGAATGTCAAATGTAAGAACAAAGTAAACACTTGAACATATTGAAAAACAACACAATTTAATAAAAATGCATTTAACGACAGTTCAAAGCCATCGGTTCTACAAAAAAATCAAAAATTTTTGAGACGGTACAAATAAAGTAAATATATTTACATGAAAAGCTAAGCAAATCAATTTGTTTCGCTTTTTCTTATCTGTGGTGTTCAATACTTAAAACTACAACTGAGCAAGCACTTAAAAAATTGTCCAACAAGTAGTTTATAAACTAAATTAAATTTTATATTTCAATTTATAAAGCGATGCATTGAGAATTTAGTAATAATAATCGAATTTATTCATCCAAAAAAATATAGAATACAAAATTACCAATTTATTTATAAAGTTAAAACCTTATCTCTTATTTTCTACTTGAAACCATTATTACTTAACACAATCTAATAAAAAGATCAAATTTCAGTGTTAATTTAGTGTTAGAGGAAATAGATAAGATGTTTAGATAATATGAGATGTAATTAATCTGTATAAGAAAACTGTTTGAGGTGACTTTAACAAGTTTGTTCAATATTGAAACAGTTGATTATTACAGGATGGCAATCAACAGAGACGTTTTGAAGTGGACTATAACGAGTTCAGTCTTTGTAAGTTGATGATAAATTACCACATCCACCATAAAAACAATACAACAAAAATAAAACAATACATGATTGTTGATATACATTTGCAGTGAATTTGGTTTTGAAAACTGCTTTATATTTATTAACACATATGACCATGTATATTTAGCTAAATCGAATTAGGATCATTGCTTAAAGGCTGAATTTACATGTTATATGATAATATCATTTAAACAGATGATGAGCATAAACCGACAAATTAAATTAAATTAATTAAAATCTTACATAATCTGTTAAAAGCTTAGGAGCTAAAATTAATCAACGAAATCAAAACATGTGGATTCGCAAAATAATGTTTTAACCAACTTTAAATTAACGTCCAACCATGTTGATAATAAGACTTAAATATTTAATTTATCATACGTATAAAAAATAGAAATATTTACAATACATTAACACAATAATAATAATAATAATAACAATTGATTTATTCAGTGATTGATGTGGCCGCAGCCTATACTATCAAAATATCGTGAATTTTGTTTGAACATATTGAGTCACAGTACAAAGATTTTAATTTTGTATCACCTTATCTCTAGAGGCATTAAGATATTTTAAATATTGATGCACATTTTACACACTTTACATTAACACAAAGTTATCCAACACATTTTACAAAAAAAAATATTGCGAAGCTTTAAGAAATTAAACAACAATTTAAACGGTCTTTGTTTGTCCAATATTTGTTCTACATTAATATATATATAAAAAAAAGTTAAATAGCTATAAAATAGACTCAATTCTTAACACTATCTTCACTATTTAATTTTTTGTTCGCAACGTTGAGAGTAGAAACAAATAATAATCACTTCAATTAAATTAGGTTATAATAAAATTACGATACTAAAATGAACAAAATCTTAACCAGCAAACTAACAAACAAAGTTGCACTAGTTTTTTTAAAAATTATTTTGATAATCTTTGTTTTTGTGTCTTTGTGACAGAAAAGAATTTTAATTTACGAAACACTTTTATATGTAACACGATAACAATAAGACATCTATTACACAATTGACTTATGTATCTAAAACATCTTGAAGGAGACAAAAGACGAGTCATTTGAATGTCGCTTTAAATGTGTTTTTAGCGGGATTGGAAGTCCGAAACTTGTAGTACAAATTGAGCATTTAAAGAACAGCTCTTTGGTGAATATAATAATTGTTAAAATATGCATAAACAACTAAGCCTTAGCCTTATATTATAGCCCTTTGCCTTACGCACTTTGTAGCCTTGTTCTTTTATGACTATGTGAAATACGAAAGTTGAAATGTAGAGCACTCAGCATATTCCAACTTACATCCGTTTGTTCTGTGAAAGGACGACCTTTTCTTATTATTATATTTAGAATACGATGATGATAATATGAATGCATAAATATGACCTTATTGAATAAATGACTTATCAGTCGATTTGAAGAACTCAAGCCGTAAACTTGATTTATCATAACAATGATAATAACATTTGAACAGCGAAGACAGGTAGAAATAATTGATGATTAGGAACAATAAAAAATCGTAAAATGGTATTCATAAATTAAATAATTTAATGATCACAAAGCTTTTAGAATTATTATATTCCAAACCTCTTGTAGAAATTAAGTATTCGTCTATACAAATAATGTTTAATGATTTAACAATTGAAATGTATTCAAACGAAATTAATGCTGTAGATTTTCATGCATAGAAAGTATTTACTTATCATATTCTACATAAAAACAGTTAACATTTGTAAGTGTAAGACCTGGGTAAATATTTTCTCGTTCCATAATGATTTTAGCTAAGCATAAATACATCAAAGCGATGCTTTGCGATTCTCTATTATCTGTATAAACAATTGTTAATTAAAGGTTTACAATTGTTAATTGTTAAACTTCAAAGTTTACCAATTTCTTTATTGTTCCAACGCTTGTACAATTACCAGTTGAAGTGCAAAAATAATAGCATAGTCAATTGTCAGCTCCAATATGATTGTATTTAATAGAATTTGTTCTTATATCCACTTAAACTTTAATGAAATGTTTGCAGTAATGAAAAATGTGTATAATCAATTTAGCTTTCAATAATGCTGAAGTAGACTTGAAGTCTGATAATGTACTTCAAAAATATTTTTATTCGTCGTGGAAAATTTTCTTTCTGCTAGAATGTCGTAGCATTAATCCTACAAAATTTCACTCACAAAACAGCGTTTCGAAGTAAACTGCAGAATCCAAACTTCCCTGTGCAACGTTATTAAGTTATAAAGGATTTCAGGATTTTACTGTTACTTTTAAAAAATCCTTGGGGGTGTACGGTGCCTTTGAATAAACGCATTGTAAATACGTCGACTTATTGTTTTAGACTGAATGTAATCTTTAACGTTTATATTCCATTTTTATAAATTTATGGTAAATTTAACCTAAATTTTATATTTTATTGCTCCCATGGGCCAACCCTTGAATCGATTTTACTCATATTCGAACTTAAATTCTAGATTGGCCCAATAAACCTGTGTGCAAAATTTGTTTATATGACACGTTTGAAGGAAGTTATCGTGTCCCTAGACAGATGGACACTGACACGGTTCCATAACCCTTCGGAGTGACGATAAAAATCCTCAAAACCGAAATGTACAATATACAAATTTCAGTGCCACGCCTAAAACTTCTGTTGCACGTTGCTTTGTGTGTATCTGTACCGGTACATACAAGTGTAGATTTGAGTCCGTTTGCTGATTGTATTGTTAACCTTAAAACGTTTTCAAATGACCAGGAATCGATGGACGAAGCTGAAAATATTATTCATTTAAATAGATTAAAAAACGCGGAATGGACTTTCTTCGATTCAAAAGATATTCAACCAAGCAGTCCAATCGGTTATCAAGATTACGGTAAATGTGCAATTAATGTTGTCGTACAATTAATTGACCAGCCACAGCGACTAGAAGATTTTATATTAAGTAACAACTACCGATATTTGTCGAAATACCGATCCACTTTTATTGTTGTTGTTAATACTGTACCAGCAGGATATGATGCGATATTTTTAAGAATTCCTTCACGACTTTTTTGGGTAACAAGATCAAACAATGCGACGTCGCGTGATATTTGGATCTTCTTTTGTCCATATTGCGTTGGTCTAAAATATTTTGTTTCGGCAAGTGACGACGTGCGATTAATGGAGACAACAAGTCTCAGCCATCTGTGGAAAAAAATAACACTCTCAATTAAAGCTGCACAATACAGTCAATCAGATCCACTTTGTCATGTAGGTCCGTGGAGTAAAGTCAGGAAATTAAGTTTTATTAATCTTAAAAACTGCAATTATTTTGAAGCGATCATTGAATCCATGTCTACAACAATGAATATTTCAGTTGAATTCACACCCAACGTAAGTTGGTGGAAAGGATACGGGTTTATCCGACCTTATTATTCATGTGGTGGCTGCAACTTCGACTTCGAAGATCAAAACGCGCTGATTTTTGAAGGTGAATTGAGTAACAGAATTATTTACTGTGACCCAACACAGCGATCACAAACAGTAGTTTTGAGTATTTGGCTCTCACCTTTTAAATTTTTAGTGTGGCTTTTATTAGGAACCACTGTAGTTTTGACTGCAATTTTAATTTCAATTCAACAAACATTTTCTTTTATACAAATTACTTCGAATTTTTTCAATGTGATCGCAGTTTTATTAAGACAACACTGCACCAAAAAACCTGTTTTTCTTTTAAGTTTAGCCTCTTTGACCGTTTTTCTGACTTGTGGTGCGTATTACGAAACGTTTTTCACAGCCAGTCTAATTTCTCCAACTAAAATCATGCCACTTGCTAACTTAACTGAACTTATTCATGCTGGCTACAAAATACTTTACCTAGATAATTATGGTAAGGGTTTTGGTTTTATGATTGATGATTTTGCAAGACATGGAATTGAAACTGTCATGAATCAAACAATCCAAATCGTAAATGAATTTGTTACACCTAATAATATTGAATCATTCTACAACTCAACGAATACTAAAATGGCCCTGTACGATGAACAGAGTACTAGCGACGAGATGCACAGAACTCAAGTATTTCAAACTGCATTTCCAAAACACACTTGTTATCGACTGAAAGAAAAATTTTCCAAAACATTTTATTATACGTTTTTTTACGTTCACATTTCCCAAAAAATTAAACAAATCATGAAGGACTTCCAGGAATTTGGGATTCTGGAATTTTGGAAGCTTCAAAACAAACTGAGAAAAGAAGTGTATAGAGGATATTTGCGAAGAAACTTGAGTGGGTACAATCATTATCCAGATTTTATCACATTTAAAAATCTCTTGTCAATGTTTGGCATGTACGGCATTTTGATTTGTTTCTGCTTATTGGCATTCATTTTTGAATTATGTAACAGTTTACTTTTTTCCGTGTTTAAAAACTTGAATTAGTTTACGCGTTGCTCAATTATCTAATCCGGTTTCTGTACAAATCTACGTTTATTGTTTGTAATGTGTAAACTAAATTAAGCTATAAAATATTTAAATAGCAAAGAATTATATTTGTAAATGCATGCATTGCATAAAATATACTGTGCGGCATTGTAACTGTAAATATTATATGTAATCGTGCAAAATTAGCCAACACAATTTATCAAAACGATTTTTTTAAACGGTCAAATAAGTTGCTTTAAAAAAACTAGTTTCTTGCATTTCAATATTTTTTTTAAACTATCTAAAAACTAATCTATAATTCGATGAAACTTTGAAGCTAAGTCATTCGCATTTAGAAGGATCAATTATTTAAATATGTAGTTATTGGTATTAGGTCTTATTGTTAGCTCTTGCAAATAAAAGCACAGCTATTTTGCTTGGAAAAAATTATGTATTCTATCTAAATACAGAAATATTCAATCATTGGAAATAACTTTGGTGTAATAAAAGCACGTTTCGCACGGCAGCGAAATTGTTTTTGAAACGTTTTTTTTTGTAAATTTTAATAAAAAAACATCTGATGTATTTAGCAATTTAAAACCTATTTTTAAAATCGATTTATTCTTTTTAAAATAAATGTCTTAACAATTCACTTTCGCATGTGTATCGCAGATAGACTGACTACATTTTGAAATATAATATCTGTGGAATTTTGGATCGGATGAATCGGATCTGTGGAATTTTTGTTTAATTTTGTTGTTTTTTATTCCAATACATTGGATGGGATTGTATTTTCTGAAAAATATCTGTAAATCAATCAAATCCTTCGTAGATTGACATTGCGATTGACAAGAAAACATCTTATGCCGCAGATTGAACACAGACATGGTTACAGGGTGTCTAGAAAAGAACGAACACTCATTTCTTGCTACACAAACTATAACGTAACTTTTGATACACAGTGATTTTTTCTTTGAAATTTTTAGCATGGATGGATCAACATATAGGCTTAATAATGAGCACACTACGATTTAGATACAATGTTTAAAAAACACGGAATTAAATATTGAATGGATTGTCACTTAATCGGAATATAATTTAATTTTGAAAGAACCAAGCTACTGATTTAAACGAAAATTGATCTAGAATACAAACAAAAAGTTTAACTTGAAGAATTTGAAGAATTAAATATACTTTTCATTTATAAACCGAGTTTTTTAAAGGTTTATATTCAAAGATGCAGATTGACTCAAAGTACGTTTCAATATAATATGCTACCAAACAGTTCAAACATAATTGCAGTCCACAAATTTGAACTATATTGGTTAATTTCTTTCTAAAAAATCATTAAAACCTCAAAACACGTTCAAATTTTTCTTAAGTGTAGAGAAATTATCTAAAGACTGGCTATTTTTGGAGAAAAAGAGAGGGTCAAACAATTGTCTGCCATATTGTGTGAACCGACAAAATATTTACTACTTAAATAATTATGTATATACAATCTACAAAACTGCAAAAAAATTGAATGAAACCTCAAGGGCTGCCCCGAAATTTGGGGTTAAAATTATGATATCGTGGGTTTTTTTAGACCGTCTATATTTAATTTCGTTTTTTTTCAAAGGTAGTATCTAAATCGTAATGTGCTCATAGTTAAGCCTATATATTGGTCCATTCATGCTAAAAATGTCAAACAAAAAATCACAGTGTATCAAAATCTACACTGGTTTGTGTAGCAATAAAGGTGTGTTCGTTCTTTTCTTGACACCCTGTACTGTGTGAAATTCAAGTATCCAATGCAACTGAATGTTTTTGCTTTAGAAACCCCAAGTCCAAGATTTTGTAATATTTAAGAAATATATTTTTGATAAAAATGTAAAAATGGTTTTAATACATTGAAAAGGCTGGTAAGCTATTCAGTCATAATGATATCATTACAAAATTTATTTCCGGTATCCTTGAAACTTTGTTGTTGCAGGTTAAGCTAGAGAAATTTCTTGTGAAAATTGAAAAGTAAAATTTCGGAAAATTTTATGAAATCTCTAAATTTGTTGAAAAATTAAAAAACTGAAAAATAAATAGCGAAATTCCAATAAATTTTCATTGAAAAAATAGAAATTGAAAAATGTATAGTTACATGTCTCAAGTCTAATACAAAAGTCTTTTTTTTTTCACTTCCACACTCATTTGGTTTTGACTTTTGATAAGAAAGTTAGCATTTTATTCAAAAGATATAGCACAGTTTTTATTTCTTGTCAGTCGATATGTTTAAAAAATTAAATACAGCCTACCAAACATATGTATACATATGTTATGGACAGTTCTTTAAGGAATTTTGTCACTATCATTGAATATGTTGCGATATGTAATTCAGCCCTATAACACTACTTTTACTTAAATAAAACAAAAACAAGCCGAATCATATGAACTTATTTAAGCTGACTCAAATACTTTTCATATTTGATTTAGAATTTGAAAAAATTAAAGATCGATAATTTTTTTATAACAACCGACCTAAGCTTTTTAAAGACAAAGTTCGACAAAAAATGGTATATTTTAAAATATGTCGTTCTTTTTAAAAATAACAATATATACATATGTCCTGCGATTTAAATGTTTTTTTTAAAGGAAAGATAGAAAGCGAATCCATGCTGAACTAATTCCAGTTTTTTAATCTTGTAAATAGCACATAAAAAATATTGATTCAAACTTAAAAAGTTGTTTAACACTATGGAATATACGCCTTTCAGAGAATGAGAACAGTTCTAAATCATTCATTGTTTTATTTTAAATACCACCAACAGAGTACAACTATGCATCGATGCTTGTCGAATTTGTTTTTTGATTTTAGCTTTTAAGGGGATCCCACCTTGACTTTGTGGAACTTGATTTTTGTATTCTTAATTTTTGACGGGATATTTTTCTTTGTGTATTGCTGGTTTTACAATAAATTATTTCCTCCGTGGACCAAATTACGGTTTTAAACAATTTGTTACATTAATAATTTTTGGTTTTTTTGGAGTTTATTTTCAACTGTTTAAAAGTTAAAGTTTCACATAAACATATTCATTACATATTTACATAAACGTATTGGTACTAAGATTGTAATAAACAATTTCTATTGAATATAAAATACTGTATACACTGACAAATTTGCTATACCAAAGAACTAGACCTTCAAGCAAAAATACGACCAAAAACCATTTAAACGCAAAACCGTTTGAATTTGTTTAACCAACGACAAGCACTCAGAGGTAGATTGCAGAACCAAAACCTTTCCAAAATAAATGCAAAAATGGTCACAACTATTAAAATTCCGTATAAAAAGAAAAGAGATAACAAATTCCAAAAGCTGATATAAGATTTGTCTTCAGGTGACAAGTAATTCCTCTTCCTACTCAAAACGTCTCTATTAAAGTCATCTCTAAAATCAATTTGGCTTTGCCAAAATTTTACAAACCCAAGCTCTAAAAAAGTTCTCATCACTTTTTTAAAGTGAGGAGAAATATGGAGAATAAAAACCCAGTGTCGCATTTCTTTGTCTAATTGTTCATCGATACGAAAACAATTATAATTTGGAAATTCGATTTGAAACTGTTTGGTTTTATGCATTGATTGAGAGTTAACATAATTATCATAGAATGCTATTTTGGGGTTTGAGCTATTGTACATTGAAACTATATTACTGCTACTTATCCACTTCCGAGATATCAGTATTGTTTCATTCATTTTATCAAGAACTCCATTTCTTTCGAAATCATCTGACATAAATTTAATTCCACCTTGTTTCGCATCATAAAAGACTACTTGGTATTCTGAATTAACGAGTTCTCGGAGATTTTTTAATGGGATTATCTTGTTAGGGGATATAAGACTGGCAGTGAAAAATGTCTCGTAATACGATGCACATGTTACAAATACAGATAAGTACACAAAATTTGCTATCGAGCTATTTCCATTTTCAAATGAAACTCTGAGCAACGTGGAATACAAATACAACATAGTCAGAAATATTTCGTTTACAGACCATTTTCTATTCGATACGAACATAAATACAGCTACAAGAAGAATTGTAGCCAAAAGCCACAACCAAACTGATAATTTGAAAGGAGACAACCAAATTCTAAAGCTTATAGTTTCAGATTTAGTTGATGGATCACAATAAATTATTCTACTACTAGACATTCCAGTTGTATGCAGCGAGCCCTGCTCATTGTTACTACATTTGATACAAGGGTATGAGTGAAATACATAACCACGTCGGGCATTAAATAAATTAGGGGTGTATTCAGTAGTCAGGTTGACAGTTTTTGCAAGAGACTCAAATATCAAAGTAGTTATGGTACAATCCCAATCAGTTATGAATTTTTGTTCTTTTACGCGACTCCACATGCTTTCCGGACAATGTGGAACTCCTTTTATAGATATTCCAAAATAAAGTGGAATTTTTATCGGTTTCCAAAGTCTTCTGAGTGACATTGTCGTTAAGCTTCCAACCTTGAACTTTTCCGCGACAAGAAAGTTCCATTTGTTGCAGTATGGACATACAAAGAACCACTTGATTGATTTTGAACGATGTGGGTGTATCACAAGAAATACGCGCGCTGGTATTTTAAATGCTTCGTAACTAATAGATGAGTACCATTTTTCGGTGAAAATTAAGTAAGTAGATCTTTCAGGATATGAATAAGTGAAATTGTTCTTTTCAATGAAGCTACCAATTCGTTTCCATTCATTTTTTAACTGCACAATAAAGTTAATCGTACATATTTCGAAAACACCCGGAGAATACCCAATTCGTCTTGAGTCGTTAGAATCGTGTACTGTCCACAATAAATTCTGTTTTTTATTTAAATGAATGACTTCCTCTGCTATGTCAGTCGAGTTTTGGTCATCCGCAAATTTTTTGAGATGGACCACACAATTCCCGAAATTATCTAAGCTAATTCTAGCAAGTGCTTTGTTTAAAACTACAAATACAAGTAAGAGGTGTATTTCCATCTTAGGTTTGTAATATATTTTTGGAACGTTTTTTATAAGGAAATGTAGTTAAGAAAATGTTTGTGATGATTTTTTAACTTGTCACTTGATTGTTTTTTAAAAAAAATATTCCCCAGAAACATGGATTCGTAGTATAATATCCATGTGTATAAATCAAATATATCTTAGTGTTGAATAAAAAAATTCCTTCTATTAATATTCTTACAAGGGAACCTTTTCCGGTGTAAATCTCAGATTTGCTTTAAACTTATACGAAACTGTAGGTCTTTAAAAATAAACA
>JAQGBQ010001071.1:0-13740 GCA_034698485.1 Vertagopus arboreus
AAGATAGCATATACTTAGAATTTATGCTCATCAATTCATCATCATCACACAAATCCACACTATAAACCTGTAGGTTTTTTTCGAAAGGAATAATAATAATAAAAAGTAATAATATGGTTTGAACTTCTCATTTCGTAATATCCTGTTGTCTGTCTAAACTAGCTTCTATCTCCACTCAATTCGGATAAAAATTAGAGAAAGCAGACGAGAAAAAAATGAACAATTTATATCAAATGAATGAAAATCTAGAACCAGTCCGAAGACTCAACAAAAAATCAAAAATGTCAGTCACCTCTTCTTCGTAGTTAACAAATTAATTGCGATATAAAATTTGCCATGTATGGATTGGGTCATATAATAATATTTGTATATGGGCAACTGTATTATTACGTTTTTCGCACTACAATGAACACCAACTGCTCATCAACAAGTCCATAGAAAAATAATTTTAGACTCATTACACTGTCAAAATTTGATTGCAACTATCGGCTATGAGTAGCCTTGTACGAACATTAGAGACGACTCGAGTTGAGAGAAAGGCATTATTTTTATGTATTTCCTAATTGAGACGTTCAGTGAAGCGCAGAAATTAAACAAAACTAAATATTAACATAATAGTCGTTTTTGTATTATGGCTAAAAGCAAATTCTTATTCATATTCAATAATTCAGAAGGATAATGTTTTACACACACGAACGAACCAATAATGCACTAGCAAGACAAACATGACTTCTTGATGCTCTTGCCTACTGTTTTATGTTCTACAATAAATTAAATATTTATTATATTCCAATTTTGAGTCATCCTTTTACCCACACTGGAGCTCCAGATGACAAGGATTATGTAGCGTAAGAAATTGAAAATAGAATTGCAATTAAAAAAACGCAATGTGTAATCATATCTTTAGATGCGGATGATGATAATGATATATTAGATGCAAGTACTACTGCCTCATAAATGCATTGAAGTTTGAACATCTGAAAATTTGAAGTATCTGTTCATTCAATACTGTACATGATACAAACATTAAAACACAGTGTTTCAAATAGTAATAGAAGCTTGTAGTAGTAGTTGATAGTAAAGTGTAAAAGGGTTATATATTTTTATATAAAATACTTGACAAGATTTTACTAAAGAAGTCGATGGTGGAAGAAGAAATCGACAGACCGAAGCTAACCGAAGAGTCAAGTCGGGAAAGTCATGGAACATTTCACGCCAGCAGTCAAATCCATGTATGAATTTCTAATCACACAACTCCACTTCAATCCTTCATCATAAAATGCTACAAGGGGAGATCCAACTAGAATGGCAAGATGAGAATATATATTTTTTTAAATCCACATTTCATTCCAGCAGTTCCTAACAAAAACTCTAGTTTATCCATAGAAGGTATGAAAACTTGAGGTACACAAGAAATTAGTTCCACACCGCTTGATGGTTCGTAGTCTTTGCAAAAACCCTTTGGTAGTCAACGAATTTAGTTTCAGATGCTCAAAGACTCACAGCAAGCCAGTAAGTTAGAGCTTACTGGGTGTGATGGCATACTACATCTCTTCTAAGAATATTATATAGCCAGAAGAATAAGTACAGTACATCATCGTCCAACAAATCCAACTTTAAGCAAGAACACACCGTATAAGTTTAATCTATGGATGGATGGATAGGAGAAAAAAGCCTTTGAGAATTTTATAATTATATATTATTTGAGACAAGACTGGAACTAATGTCCTAACTAAACTACTTATGGATATATATATTTTCCTCAGCTTCTCCAAGCCTCGAATCTCGTCGATGTCTCGTCAGTCAGTCAGTCGTGGCAAATCATCGAAATCCTCTATGTACTTATTATATCCATATCGAAAGCATAGACATTATTATAACAGATCTACAAAACCATCTCGAACTCCAACACTCGAACCTAAACTACTAGATAGATCCTCCAACTCCATACGGAGAATTATGATGGATAGGATTTAGTTTGAAAAAGTAGGTAGTATAAACATATAACGTTGATATTGTACGATTCTGATTGTGAAACTCAAGAGGTTTTTTTATATGATAGTAAACCTATATTAGAGTCTTCATTTATTTGAACATTTCCAAGCTATACAAGGTTTTGCATTGCTGGAGGAATAACTTGTGAGATAATAGCTGAGCCAGGGTATAATATTAAAAATCTTGCCTCTGTATAAGGCATTCGTCAGGGTGAAAATGGTGTAATACCACTTCATAGAAATCATTAGATGTGAACTTGTTTTAATTATAGCATATTATATGTATAAGTGCCAGCCGACTTTTTTCATTACAAAAATATATCAGGACTTTTTCGTTCCAGAATTTAATTAGAATTTTTTCTCTTTCTATCTCATTCTCCATGTACATATAGTCAGTCACAGTCATGATAATCAAAAGCTCAAAGGACTCCCAACTTTTTTGAGAAAAACGAATTTCCAAGCAGCCTTAAATGTAGTATCCAGTTATTCTAGATTCTAGTGGCTGTTAAGCATATTTTATAAATATAATAATGAAATGTACATACCAGTACGTGGCTAATCAACCCGTCTAAACGGGCAGATTGTTGTGCTATTTAATAATTCTCTTCCTCTTTCCAAACTGCATGGGATTTTTAATGTTGTACTTGTAATTCTTGAAAAGCTTAGTACAAGCTAGAATCTTTTGGATCTTTGGCTAAATTAAACTAAAACTATCTTCATTTTTAGCACAAAAGCGTCCATGAATATAAATACATAAAACACGCGCAGAAATACTATTATGGAAAAAGGCTAAAAACCCTCTTGAGATGATCAAATTTTTATTAAATTGAGTATCATCTGGCTCTCCTTTTTGGTTATGTTCTTCATTTCCACGTTTTTAAATAACGCTCATAGAAGCCTATTATTAAAGCTGTTAATATGTACCGAATGGGAACTTAACTCTTGGAAAATCCTAGAGTAATATGTAATTCTCGAACTGTTTACGATAAGAGTACCATTTTCAAATCATACTAAATAATTTGTTTCATTTCGTCAATTGGTCCCACTGAATTGAAAGCAAAAATATGTGAATCCATAAGATAAATAACAGAATGCAAAAACTCCGAAAAATTAAGAAAATGAGAGCGGTGAAGTGTGGACAAAACAAAACACCATCAGCATCCATCACCACTTCATTTTTCAACAAAAACGCCAACCTACTTAACTTAAAGATCATTTACTCTCATAGTCAGTATATATATATTCGAGCTAACGTATAGTTCCTCAATCTCATTTCATTTCCTCAAACAGTTAGTTAGCCTTCTAGGGACATTATTCCTCCGAATGCTTTAAGTATGGATCATTCATAAACTTTGGAATTTTAGAACAATTAGAAACAATAATAGTTAATCTTACAACTGCACGAAATACATGGCTACATTTGTGAAGGAGATTAAAGTTTTTAATTGTGAACAGCCCTTCTAGTCTTTATGTTCCTTTTGTAGACTTCTTATTCTTCATGGATCTCATTATTCGCACAACAACTATGAGCTTAGGAAAAGGTTCGTTATCATGTCCTTAAAGTTATGTTGACGCCTACACGGTCTCTAAAAGAAATTTTTGAAATCTTTCAAAAGTCAGGCATGACAGAGATAATTAACACAATGGACTTGCACTACCAGCAAGAAGGACCAAGTAGACCAAGATTCAAAAGTTTATAGTTTCGTTTGAAATCTCCTTTGTTTTTCAGTAACTAATACCATCGTTGTTTATACTAATCTAATCTCTGTTGATCCAAACAAGAGTGATTTATGTTCTTTTATGAACAAAAAAGCTGCTGAGTTTACTCCTCTATGGTGAGTTTAAGCACCTTTAAACCCTCGATTTTTTTCGAAACTTGTAACGATCAACAAGAGTAATAATAATAATCTGTCTTCGAATTCAACAACAACATATTGACCAAAGTATGAACAAGGCAAGTATAATAGCCAAGTCAGAAGAGTCAACCGTATATGATTTCAGTCACACAGCTCAGAGCTCAAAAGATCGTGTAACTCATTTGTCTTTTTGTGAAAATGTAACATGATGAAATATTAGAGTAATTTAAACTTCTTCCAAACCCAGGTCTCCAAAACACCAAAAAGCTATTATAATATTTTATTATGGCATCAAATGTATTATATTTCTCAATCTCGTCCGTCAGTCTGTCTCCTCGGCCTTACCAGACACTTTGTCACATTTGGCCATTTCCTAGAATAAATTGATAAGGCTGTCAATTCCTACTCATTAAAATCTGACTTGTGTCGCACGCCTCTAGTACATATTCTATAAGGCATACACTTAGATGTTGACAGTATTAATAAAATAGAGGCATTAAACCAATCTCATGTTTCCTTCGTTAGATAGATCGGATTTCATTTCCTATCCGACATAATAAAATAAAATAATTCCAAATCAGCAAGCTAACAAATAACATAACGACATTTAGAATACTTGACAAATATCTGCCATTGATAATAATTGCTGCCCAGTTATAGTATGTCTTGCCTTACAATTCAAATGTAGACAGACGGACTAAATAAACTTTGTTTTATAGTGTGGATTTGTAGATGTCAAAAATATATTCTCTCCTAAAATACATTCAATTATACATGTACATTTGTACACACGTCCTGTTTTGTTTGCTGATTCGTTTGTGCTGGGTGCTATTATTTTAAGCGTAAAGATAACAGATAACAAAAGGCAATTGCATATCTATTTGTCAACATATTTTTCAAACTCCTGAACAACAACGTCGTAAATTTTTTTCTTCAATCCTGAGTCATGTGCATGCAGATTCAAGTAACAAATTTGACTTATCGGCTTTCAATTCACGATCAACAGTTCAACATTATATTCTCCTTATCTTCTTAATTACCTATTTTTTGTATATGCACCGACCGCTGCCGACCACCATCGGCAATGCAGACTCCACAATCAACATCACAATAAATATTAAGAACTGTACCATAAAATAAAGACTGCCGACGTCTCCCAAAAACTACCAGACAACTACTACTGATCACCTCTCATTAGATAAAATCTCTAGACGCTAATACTAATGCCCGCTCCTGCTTGTTATAATAAGTTGCCCTGAAAAATAATTGACGGCAGATTCAAAGGATTTAATTTTGCTAATAAAAATGTTTAAGGAATAATTAAGTCACGGAGGAAAGCAAAGCAGGCGGCCGTCTGGTTTGGTCTCTTGCACTTATTACGTACTAAACTTTAATATTTGATTTTACCTTCTAGAGAAATAACTGTAGCATCTTAAATTCATCTAATTAAAAGTATCCAACATTTCTAACCATTTCAAAACGTTCAAAAGATATGCACATTCCCCACCACCTACAAACTTAAGACTACCAAGGAAGAAGAATCGTAAGAAATAACAAGTCCCATTTTATATATATTAAAACAAAAGGGTTAAGCAAACTTCTCAGGTGGCCGAGTGCTCGGAGATATTATTGCTATCTTTTTTAATATGGACCTCGTCCTATTACATTACCAGCTATTACTACTTGGATCGTTCAAAGTTGGATGCCTACGTCCCACGTACTATATAACTGTAATAAAGGAACGAGAAGTGAATATCTGTATTTTATGTTTATTACCATCCAGCAATTTAAAACCACGTCATAAACCTAGTAAAGAGTCATTGGATTTTATTCCTCAGTATGAATTTTATGTCCAGAGAGCAAACCTTGTAGTATAGTTTTAATATAAGCGACGACGAATGTCGATACTAAATTCCGTCCGTTTTATACGTTTAAGAGTTTGTTTGTTTCAAATTTTAAAGACATTCAATCATTCAGTATTCAGTGGATTTGTGTACTGCTACATATAAGAATGATGTATAAACATATTTAATAGGAGACGCAGGCACCGGGAGTAATAAAATTTAGTTCAATAACAATAATTATATATATTTTCCTCTTCATATTAAGATTTGATGAGCACGGCATGAGGTGATAGTATGGTATAGGATATTTGAGAGTTATAAAATGATTCATTTTCCAAGTATCGAGCTGGCCTGGCACATCTTTGCAGTAATATAATCGCAAAAATACAATTAAATCGTACTTTTTATTTCCAAAGTTTCAATAACTATTATTGTGAGCACTGTTAAAATTCAACTGTTATACCATTCGAGTTAATATTTTCTGTCGAGCTCTAAACCCTATTGTTTAGATTTCGGACTATTTTATGTTTGATGCTCTTGTCGCTCGAATGTGAAAATGAAAACAAGAAGATAAATTATAATTTAATGGTCTTTGCAAAAAAACTGTTATAATAATCCCCAGCTCAGCAATTCGCCAACCTATGACAGTTCAGCCTGGCTTGGCCTGATATGAAGTACGATGATGATGTGGGGTGAAAATAAAATTGTATGAGATGATCATATTCAAATTACTACTTACATGTGTTATCTTATCTCAATATATGCTTATAAAATTACCAAAGGATTTGCAATGGTAAGCAGAATATTGTGTATACAACCGAATATAATATTTATAGCACCGTTCCATCATGTGTCAAAGCCATTTGGATTCTCCAGACAAGGCGATGCCATGGTTGTTAATCTTTGTGCAGAAAATATAAGCGTTGAATGACACTTTATCTATCTCATTTTTTAACTACTTCTGGGTAGGAAAAATACTAGCTTGAATGTTCAACTCTAGTAATATTTGATATCAAGTCCATTAAAGTTGCAATTTTAATGGCTATGCTAACTTTTGCTGTTTTATAATTTATACTAGTCTCTCTAATTGTCATTGTAATACAACAGATGAACATTATTGGTTACGATTAGAATTTAGTTTTAATCCCAGTTTCTTCTGACTTGACTCGAAGTCACCGTTGTGATAAATGTCATACATTCCAATACTCAAGCTGACAAAAATATTTATCTCAAATACAAAATGCTAAACCCCCATCAAAAAATTTGCTAACTAGGGCTAATAATCGAAATTGATGGGATCGTATCTTACACTAAAAGATTAACCGCATTCCCAATCTTTGACATTAAAGCTTCATGTTTGACGTCTCATGTGAAATATACAACATTTTCAAGGGATTAAATAATACTTCAAGCTAATCCTCTCAATCGGAGGTCAGAATTCGGTAGGTTGTATGTCCTACATGTACAGGTTGGTCTTTAAATTTCTGATGATACATCCTTACATCCATCCCGTTCACTATTCCAATACAAGTTGGTCTTACAATGACGTACATTTATTTATTTCTTGAGCTTGCTAGCTAATTTAAAGTTACATAGCACATACATTACATTTATACTTGAAAGCTGTACAGAGGCTTTTGGCCATTGGCCACGAGCCTCTCTTTCTCTCTCTTAAGAAAACTAGAATCTTTCTTGATGATGATGATGCATGCTAGAAGCTAGATAGAACCTAGAATTACTACAAGAAGTTTGAAGCCTGAAATCTCTGGAAGTTGAAGAAACATTCAAAGCTCCAAACCTGAATGAGTTTCTTGGGGAGGAAAAGTGAACCAGCTTTACTTTAGGCAGCCTCGTTAATTACACCAGAGAGGAGAAGTTGCACAATTAAACATAACTTCGAGTGTGATTTGACTACAACAAGGATTTCCTATTACATTTACATCCAGCATTATAATGCATTATCATCACAGAAGAAGAAAAGTCACAGCCCGTAGCTATCTAAATATTCTGTGTAACCACACTCAGCCTTAGATACTTCTGATATTATTATTACTACTACTACTACTAAGGCAGCTCCAAGTTTATTTTACTGGCAGTTTGGTACATCGTATTCCTATTGTTGATTATATGATTATTATATGGCTCTGGCCTCCTGGTATAGCTCAACGTCTGTAGAATCATAGAATGTAAACCATATTAGAGTATTATGTATCATCATCACACTAGAAAATCATCATTATCCTCCGTAGTCAAAATCTGAAATGCGATGGCTGCCTGGATTGAATTTAAACTTGAACTTGACTTCACTACTATTACTACTACTGCTGGCTGCTGTTGCTACTACTACTACTACAAACTAAAACTTCACTACCTAAAAGCTAATATCATCACTAAAGGCATTCAATGATACACTGACCTTGAGCCCATGTTACTTCACGTAATAATACTCCATACGAATAGAATACTGAATAGAATTTACTGTTCTCTATTCAACATACGAGCCGAAACATGGAATAGACTAAGCTCCGTGTTGAATATAGCATTGGGCTTAACTTATTCCACAACACCAGCAGAATGTTCTCTTTATAGAGCTGAAGCCAACTCTTCAGAGAAAACTTACAATCCATTATAAAAATATGCATGCATGCCATACTATAAATTATACTTTGTACTCTATACACCAACTACTCACATAGTACAAGACCATATCATCATAATCATCATCAGCATATCGTGATTATTGTTATTCAATTCCTAGAGCTCCAGGAGCAAGCAATTCCCCTATGAGTTTCGAGTGGAGCGCTTAATAACAGCGCACACATGCCATCCATTTAGCTAGGTAATGAACTTGTGTTCAGTAGAATCTGAGGTTGAACTGTTGAGTTTCATACGGACGGATTTGTATTGTTACAATCCTTTATTGTGAATATAAAATACAATGTAATTCATTATAATAAAGCATATGACCAGTTTCAACCTAATACTCACATCAGATAAACACCGACCAACTAATAAGTAGCAGCGGCTGGAATACACAATACACATTGCATCTGTCTATATTAAATATGAAGTTAGAAGCACAAAATATGCAAAGGTCGTTCAGAAGAGGAAAATCGTTGATCCCTTTATTATTAACAAAGATTTTTGAATTGGCTATTCTGCATATAGATGAATGACTTTCAAAAACTCAATTAGAACGGTCGAAGTTCAGAAGCTTGGATTAAAGTTTGCACAGCTTTTTCGGGTTTAAAACACTTGAAAACATGTTCACCTTCAGGACAATATACAATGACAATGGCACTGCAATTACAGATTACCAAATTATAAGTTGGAGTTCATTCAGTATGAACATGCACGGCACAGGCTACAAAACACAAACATAATGTATTCATACCCTTGTAATAGTTTATACTTTCTGGATTAAAAAAAACTATGCAAAAAGGTAATTAAAGGTAGTAGAGGTTTAGAAGTTGGAAGCCAAACTTATTAAAAAGTTACTTTGTATGTCCAATAAAAAGTGAATTAAAACCTGGCCTGATGATAATGAGAAATGAATACGGTCATAGTACATTATCCGCAAAACACCACATAGGGCTGAATGGTAAAATATTCAGAATTTGCACACGCACGCAATCCGAAATTCGCATTTGCCAAAAATGCCCCGGCTATAATTATTAGGTAAAAAAAATCCTGCCAAAGCAATATGTATCATTCCGTGTGTAACCTCCATTAAACTTTGGCAGTCTTGGAATTTCTCACTTGAAAAAATAGATTTGCACGTAGAAACATATATATATAGGTAACTTGTGTTTAAAAAATAAGCCTTATATTATTGCAAAGACCCTCTGCAAAAATCATACAATATTAATAAACAACAGCCACACAGTGCAAGACATACTATTAAATTAACACTATTACATTATAAGGTATATGTCTTTCAACTGACCAAATCTGTTTTGAAGTTTTGATGATCTAAAATACTAAGGAAAAAAGTGCTAACCACCTATGGATTTTAAAATTTAGAATATATAAATTTATGGTTTGTACTTTATGTTGATAATCCATTGTATGTTGAACTCATAATATATCAGACTATCTATTCTTTATAATAATAATAGATGGATGGGCATTTACTTTTTATGACTTGTTACCATTACACATTACAGATTATTAGAGAAATATTTACACTTAGCTAAATCCTGGTAATGAAATGGTTCAACAAGAACATGGAACATAAATTTTACAGTATAAAGAACACAAACTGGCTTTTAGCACCGTTTTGTATAATAAGTACCCAAAAAAGAAGATGAGATGCAACAAATCCTTTAACTTTGAAAAGTAGGAGCTGTCATGCTGTGCAAAAATCTGGACCTTTTTCGTAATCTCACGATCATACTAGATTATATATCGTCATTATGTTATCGTTTTCATCATCATACTTAACACAATAAAATATATTGAACTTCAGGAACGATGGAAGCCAAAGATTGATAAATTATTATTTCATTTATTACCATAAATCTCAACTTGTACAAGATCCTTCGTCCCACTGTCTAAAGTCTAAGCAATAAAAAATATTTACATGCTGCTTGGACTAGTATACCGAGATTTTAGATTATTGTTCAAACTAGGAGGACAATGAGATTTAGAGCTGCTGGATGTAAAAAAAAATCAAACACTCCATCCTCAATCAATCTTAAATCAAGATGATTTTAATCTCGAGTATTTTTCCAACCCGTTTGTTCATAGCCAAATAATTTGAATAAAAAGTCATACCTATATAGTGAATCTGATTTTGATGATGCTGCTGCTGCTCTCAAAGTCTCACCATTCAACAATTGATTATATCAAATCAGCTTAATCAGATTGAAGAGAACCAGAGGCAGAAAAATACACATGGACTTTACATTCAAATCTAAACTCACGCCCAAAAAATCGATTCACAATCAGAATCTGTACTCGCAGTAAATCTCAAGTGGTTTGGCTGTTATTGCCGGTTTTTGATTTTTGATAATCGTATAAAAAGCTACTTAACATTGCTTTACAACCAGCACGAACATTTATATGTGCTATGTTTTAGTATTACTCGTATTATAACTTAGAACTATTGCTCGAAACTTGACATTTGGACATAGACACGTGAGATGTACTTGCAGATTTTTTTATTTAAAAAATACTCACATGATAATAATGACTGTGATAAGCACTGAGGGTTTGACCGACAAGAGAAATGTCGATGCTCAATCCTAGCCAATCTGTTCCACTCTTTTATGCCCATCCTTTAATATTAGCTCATATCATTTGTTTAGAGTTCGTTACTAGTAATCTACACTTGACGGTTAGTATCGAGATCGAGTTTAATTTACCCAGATCAGTCACACGGATTCGCATGTTATCCCTGCATTTTGATTTTTTTTCTTCATTTCATTCGATGTACCTCTGGGTTTTGGCATTATGCATTATTGGATTGATGTGAGTACGTTACATGTTCTTGAATCTAATCAATCTGGGTTTCCTACTTTACACGATTTATGTATGAATGCGAGCTATTATTATTATGGAATCACACTCAACATTCAACATTAGGTTTTATTTATCAGACGTTGAATGAATTCAGCTGTTAATAAAAATGCAATCATATCATCTCATATTCAGAATGGTTGAATGGTTGGCAAACTTTATCCAATACTTTTTCTATTATCCCTTCTCCAGCTGTTGATTATGGGTAATGGTAATCATTATTATTATTATTTGCAATGATCTCATCCATTATAAAATTCTGCTGGTGGTTAGTAAAAATGTCTTTGAACTTTAAAAAGCAGTCTGTTGGGGTTAAACTCAAAATTAAATTAATGAATGGACTGATAATTGGGACATTTATTATCTATTGCTCGAATATTTTTCAGGATCTAGTTACTCCTTTCAGTTTAATTTCGCTAATTATAAAGATGACGTAGGTGGACTATAAATTTTCAAACTAATAAAAAATGCAATCTCTTTTATTTTAGGTTCCAAGTCTGAACCACAAAAATAGTAATAATAATAACCAAGTCTGATAATTTGATATATATGTTGAAAAAAATTTAAAACGTGTCATAAAAAATGTGATCTCTGCTCTCAATTCATTCTATCTTTATCAAAATACGGAATTATCTATAGTGACCACAGTATTTTATCCAATATTTCATTGGTCTCAGTTCATACTAGCTTTTGCTAATGATAATAAAAAAAACCTAGATACTGGATGTCAATTTGAAAATTTTAAACGGTCTAAATTCTACCCGGATTCGCTCCGCATTGTCATTCTCTCATCGAAAAATAAAACCATATCAAATCGTGTGGACCAGATTACATTACACTCTTGGACTATCAACTTTGAATTCCAATTCAAAACTTTCAAAGGTTGGTTCAGTTGACTCAAGAAAGAATACAAATCTATAAATACCATCCACTCATCCTATCATTGTGGAATTTGGAATTACCAATTCAAATCATTCGATAGCACACAATGCATAAAAATACCAATTTGTAGACTCTTTGCGGTGTATCCAAAATTCTATATGCAGTTAGTTCTCTCCCTTATAAACTATATAAACATGGTTATAAAATGTGATATCATCCAATCATTTTCGTCGTCCACACAGATTCAGTTATTATTATTATCCTCCTCGTCATTACACTATTTCACATTGCAATTTACCATTGTCATTCCCAAGCCTCATACAAGTATTTTCTATTACCCTTTCCTCTCGTTCTCACAATTCTATTGTGATTCTGTGTGAAGTAAGCGTTAGACTTTATTGAAATTTGAAATGTAAATTATATCACTTCTACCCCTTCTGCCATTGACATTTTTACAATATTAATAAAATCCTTTATTATGAGTACTAGACCTACCTAACTAATTTAATTCTTCTATACAGAGCAAAATTAGAACCACAATTTTGTAACTCCCTGTAGTTTAAAGAGACAAAATTAGTTCATTTATTATAGTTGAAATTACTCAAATCTTTAAATGTAACAAAAGTATCTTTAGTAAAGGCAGAAAATATTTTCAACTCAAATCGATTATTTCTTCCATGTCTGAGGTCCTTGTCAAACCATGAACATAACTCATCTAATGTCATAATATGTACTTATTGGAAGTTTGGAACTGGACTGGAAACGGAAACCGTAGCAGCAGAACTCATCTCTCTTGCAGCAAACTTATTTCAAATTCGACACGAGTATGTTCGTCCCATATCCGAGCTAGTTTCCTACAACTTCCTCCAAGAATCCATATCTAATATCCGTTTTTCTACTCAGCCAACATAATACCACCCGGGAGTCCTAATACTACTACTACTACATAGTGCTACAGTTACACTCTTTGATACTCGTCGTGTCTGAATGTAATGCTGAAATCCAATTCTTGATTCTCTCAAAGCTCAAACCTAGGAGCCAAGTTGTACAAAAAAGTCCTTACGTTTTCATACTTTTGTAGGAGCATCCATAATCCATACCACTCTCAGAACTGAATACACCCCTCTTCATAATCCACACACCTCAAAAACTCAGATGACTTTTTAAGATGACCTTTAAGGTCATGAGCACAATTACACGTGAATGACCTCGAGATATATACTGTCGAGAGAGAGAAAAGAGAGTTGCACTATCTTCTGTAATCTACAACCGCATTGCGATTCTACTTTACCTTTTATTTTCGTATCCTTTCTATCCTTCTGCTCTTTGACTTTGTAAGTCCTCCTGGTGAGCCTAGTTGGCTTGGTATTACTAATGGTGGCAATGATATTGTAGCTACTCTAACTTTGTAAAAGAAAATAAGGGATTTTTTGGAACTCTTGGTACATATAAATTTGTGTTGTACAAATCCTTGGATTGGTGAAGCTAGAAGAGCTAGGGCTATGCAAACATAAGTACATAATATGTCTGCATTTGCCAGAATTCCAAATAAATTCATATTATCCTTTCTATTTCATTCAAAAGGATTGTTGAGTTGAAGGCTCAAGCTAAGAGCCTTCGGATCCGTCTTTCTAGCCTTCCTAC